>SKCR01021519.1:0-17820 GCA_019454045.1 Zanthoxylum bungeanum | reverse complement strand
AAAAGCCCCAAATTTGCTCAAGAACCCTAATTCGGTTTTCATGCATCAAAAGCTCAAGATACCCTTGTAGGAGTTTTAAATCAAGTCCCAAGATCAACAAATCATCCACAAAAACCGCATATGAACACATCAAAGGAGGTGCGGATATACTCACATTGATGGGTTTGATGCTAGGAAGAACACAAGCTGCGTTTTCATCCTCCATTGAGCTCGGCAGTAGCTCCTCCTTGCAGTGGGCTGTGCGATTTGGACTGGTTTGGACTCCACCATTTTCGGCCATGCATGGACTCCATTGAAGCTCCAAGCTTCAAGCTTTCCAAGCTCAAAGAATCACTTCCCTATCACCTATGTATCACTCAAGGTGTGCTAGCACTAAGCTTCTTCAATTTGCTTCTCAAATGTTCGGTCAAACCAGTAGAAAAAGATGAACAATCGGCAGTGAAGCCGTGAAGGAGAAGAGAGAAAAAGGGAGGGAGAAGAGAGAAACCGTATATTGCCCTTGCATGTAAGAGAGAGATGATAAGTTATATATTTAATTTATTTTCCAAAAACAAAATAAATATATATAAATCATTATCATATATATCAAAAGTAAAAAGCAAAAGTCTATTAATGCTTTTCTACTTTTCACACATCATTTTATACTTTATTACTTTAAGTCATATCACATCACTTTAATAAAGTGACATGTTGTCAAGTCATATCACTCAAAGTGACAATTGATTTGACGCATGATGTGACAAACGATTTGACGCTTGATGTGACTCGCGCGCCGCGCTCGAATTCGAAATGCGAATGCGCTCGCAATCACTCTCGGGCTCGGGTTCGCTAATTCCACAAATTAACGAATTTTCCGTCGCGTCGTAATTAAATGATTACGCCTAGCGAATTCACTATTCACGTCGTCTAACGAATTATTCTAAATTAATTCGTGTCGCCCGAATTAAAAATCAATTTTAATTTCGCGTCGAAATCCAATTTCTAATAATATATCAAATATATTATTTTATCGATTAATTCCAAATTAATCGTTCTCTCTCTTTAATTAATATTTTATCCCAGATAAAATACTCCGCAAATAATCCCAGATTAATTTTCTCTCTCTCATCGAATTAATCCCAGATTAATTCTATCTCTCTCTCTTCTAATAATCCCAGATTAATCAAAGTGCGAGTAATAATCATCGTGAATCTTCAGGAAGCGACCCATGAGATCTCCGGATATGTTGGCAGTAAATACGATCGTCGGACTGTCCGAAACACGTAAGTACCTCGTACTACGTTTATATCGATTACAAGACAAGGTTGGCTTCTAGCAAAGCGCCATGCCTACCCAATTCTCCAGAAATATTCTTACAGGAATATATAGATCTGTATCAAGCGTAGTATACCGTAGTATTGTGTATATTAGCCCAGTATCGGATAGTCACGTGCTAGGGCTGGGGCTGGATAAGTGTCTGCCCCGTCCGAAGCACATGTCGGATGTCTGGTAACATAGTCTCTATAATCGGATATACATGACCTGGTCACAATATCCCGATTGGTTGCGCAACACTCAAGAGCACTAGTACCGTATCCTACGTGACATCAACTCCAATATGACTGAAGTGAACTTCCGTCTTGACATCACATCCAATACTCTACGACTCTCTGATAAACCCAGAAGTGGTGTACGCAGACCTGTTAAAAGTCCCCTACCACCAAAACCAAGTTTATCGATTATCGATGTCCAGTCTCGATAATACTACGGTAGGGATATTTAATGATTAATCCTTCGTGGACTGATACTGTCTCATATCATCTCAATCCAGAAATAATCATAGGGACCTCTCTTCATTTATATATTATGGTGATCTAATCACAAATGATGAGAGTGCAATTTCCTTATTACATAGTTAATTTGTACAACAACACAATGATCTGTGCAAATAGTGAGCTATGTGGTCATTTTGTCCAACAGTGACTTGTAGGCCGTACTTAAATTCGCAATGCGAGTGCGCCCGCGAACACTCTCGGGCTCGAATTCGCTAATTCCGAATTAACAAATTTTCCGTTGCGACGTAATTAAATCAAATTAAATTAAATAATTATGCCTAGCAAATTTACTATTCACGTCGCTTACGAATTAATTCTAAATTAACTCGTTCGCCCGAATTAAAATCTAATTTTAATTCCGTGTCGAAATCCAATTTCGTTTAATATATCGAATATATTAATTATCGATAATTCAAATTAATCGTCTCTCTCTTTAAATTGATATTTTATCCCAGATAAAATATCTCCGTAATTAATCCCAGATTAATTTTATCTCTCTCATTAATTAATCCCAGATTAATAAAGTTCGAGTCATACGTCATCGGGGAATCTTCGGGTAGTGACCCATGAGATCCCCGGATATGTTGGCAGTAAATTATGTCGTCGGACTATCCGAACACTTAAGTACCTAGTACTACGTTTATACCGATTTACAAGATAAGGTTGGCTTCTAGCAAAGCGCCATGCCTACCCAATTCTCCAGAAATATCCTGACAGGAATATGTGATCTATATCAGGCGTAGTATACGTAGTATTGCGTATTTCGATCCAGTATCGGATGTCACGTGCAAGGCCTGGGACTGGAATTGTGTCTGCCCCATACGAAGCACATATCAGATCTCTGGTAACTAGTCTCTATATCGGATAATCATGACCTAGTTATATTATCTCGATGACTACAGTACATAAGAGAACTAGTTCCGTATCCTACGTGATCATCATCTCCACTATGACTGGAGTGATACTTCTATCTCGACATCACACCCAATACACTACGATTCTCAATATACCTAGAAGAGGCCTACACAGAACCTGTTAAAGCCCTGGACGACCAAAACCAAAATATATTGATGGTCGCAAGTATTAGCGGTGCAAGTCTCAGGTTAAGACCAAATACACCTACCCTGATTCGGACTTCCATAGACACATAGTCATACTACCAATGGAATTCTGAGGGGTCTATCCAGAGCGAAGCTGTTTCCCGTACCATCGGTAAACACAACCTCCTATTACACTTGCATGAGTATCCTATACCCAAAAATATGAGAACTATGCCGTTAGGCCTCACACACGCGCACAAGTGTAATACTAGTCTTTTACGCATTATCGATGTCCAATCTCGATAATACTCAACTAGGGATATTTAATGATTAAACCTTTATGGATTGATACTGTCTCATATCTTATCAATCCGGAACTAATCATATGGACCTTCTATCATTTATACATCTTGGTAATCTAATTACAAATGATAGAAGAGCAATTTCCTTTGACACATAGTTAATTTGTACAACAACACCATGATCTGTACAAATAGTGATGCTTTGGGTCATAACTATCCAACAGTATCATGGCCTCAAGAGGAAGGTCAAGGATGATTGGAGGGCATTGGCAGAGGCTTTTCTGAATCAATATGTCACAAATTTGGAGATCGACTTGTCGCTTCATGACTTGGAGAATACCAAACAGAAGCCGGAGGAGAGCTTCAAGGATTATGTGGATCGCTGGAGAAGCAGCTTCTGAAGATGCAAACTCGGCCCTCGGAGAAGGACCAGATCAAATGATCATCAAGGGCACCAAGCCCTCTATTTACGGCAAGTTGAGGAGGATGAGCTCCATGATCATGGATTTTTGATAGTTGAAGGAGACTGTCAAGGATATGAGGAAGAAGAAGCTGAGAATAGAAAGTTCCATGGCCTAAACAGGAGGACTATCGGGGGACCATCAAGCACGAAGCTCGTTTCCGCTGAGATAGCCGCCATAAAAAACCAGCACTTTTCCAACCTGGGTAGACCTTTGTCTATGGTGCTTGAGAAGTTGGCGAGACAAGGACTCCTAAAACAATTAGAAGCTAGACCACTTCCCAACCCACTACCACCAAATCTCAATCTGAACCTTTACTACCACTACCACCATCAAAAGACCATGACACCGATAATTGTACCCATCTCCAACATGAAATCCAGGACCTCATAGACTCCAACAAAATACACAACCCCGAAAAAGAGCAACCCAACACACACAGAAACCCCCTACCTAACTATCACTCTGTCCCACCGCCTACCTACATAGCTCTGGCCTACTTGAAAACTTTTTCCTCAAAACCTTTGACCGTCAAGCCTTTTGCCTGAGGATTTGGGATAGCAACAGTGAGGATGAAATGAAGCAGATGAAGAATTTCTGGGTGGACTTCTCAAGCAGTGATGAAGAGGAGGTGAAATAAATGACGCACAGTGGCCGCTTTTACAGTGATACAGCTGAGAAGGGTAAGGAAGTGTTGGCAGAAGGTAGAGAAGTGGCAGAAAACGGGGATAATGCTGAAGGAGATGTAGTGCTGCGTCAGTTGAAGAAGACACGAGCACAAATGAGCATTTGGGAATTGTTGTGCGCATCTCAGGAGCATAGGCGTGCCATGGTTGAGGCCCTAAGCAAGATAATAGTATCAGAGGATGCCAATCCTATAATTTTCGTGGGATCGGTGCAGAAGGAAGCCTTGCAAGTGATATCATTTTCTGAGGAAGAACTTCTGGTGGAAGGAAGGAATCACAACATGCCACTATTCATAAGAGCTGAAGTGAGAGGTATGAAGACATCTTGTGTAATGGTGGATGATGGCTCATCTATCAATGTTTGCCCCTTGAAGATTCTGTCGAAGTTAGGAATGAAGGGAACAGATCTGAGTCCCTCCAACATGACCATCAAGGCATATGATGACAGTTAGCGAGGAGTTGAAGGCACCTTTGCCTCGGTAGTCAAGGTTGGCCCAATTGAGGATGAGGTTGAGTTTACAGTGCTTGATATCCCGGCCACTTTTGCTTTACTGTTAGGGAGGCCGTGGTTTCACAAACTCGGGGGGTGCTTTCCATCTTGCACCAGGCCATCAAGTTTCCGTATGGAGGAGAGATTATCACCATTAAAGCTGAAGTAGATAATGTGTGGCCGCCTTGGAGATACAACCTTTCACCAGGTTCCAAGTGTCGGCAACTTTTGAAGAATGGGTAGATCCTAAGGTGGTTAGGATCATGGAGAAGATGAAGTTTGAGCCAAGTAAAGGTTCGTGGGTCAGAGGAACATTACCAAACTTTAAAGGGCAGACCACCCGGAGGGGATTGGGATACAAGTCTGATGAGGATACGCCAAAGGCTAAGAAGAAAAGGTCAAAGCTGACAGATTGTTTTGTGAAGGCATCGGGGTATCAAGGAGAACTTGAACCAGTAGAGGTCAACGGGATCGTAGTGCCAGAATTTGAGATCTTTCAGGATGTGATGGGTGAGAAACCACCAGCATCTGAAGTTGCAAAGGAGGAAGAGAAGTGGGAGGAAGACATGATGAAGCTGGAGAGCCTGACCCTCGAGGAGAATAAGAAAATCGAGGAATACCTGGCTGTGGGAGATGAAACATCTGTGGAGGATGAAGATGTTTATCTCTCTGATTTATTTGAGTGTATTCCTGCATCTGCTAGTATAAAGACATTCACTTAGCTTATTTGCCCGAGTCTCTTCCTTTCAATTTGCACGACTTGAGTATATTTGACATCAACTCACCAAAACAAACGCATTTAACCTTGGTACGCCTGAGAGCCCCAAGGAGATTTTAATTGCAAGTGAGGTTACCCCTGAGCAACATGAGAGAAATTAGAAGAGATGTTAGTCAAATATGTTGGTTTTCTATAAGGTCCCAAGGTCAAACAAGACATGAAATTATGTGTGAACACATCAACGGAGGTAGCGGAATACTCACATTGATCGGTTGAGTCGATTTGGAGACGATTCAAGCCCAAAAACGCACTGCCTTGTAAAGCTACTGCAGCAGTCCACTGCCCTGCAAAACAGAAAATTGGGTGAAGAAACGGAGCTCCAATCTTCGTCGGATGGATCCCGTCTCATGGGGGAACCTCCTACCACCTTCGCAAGACTCGTAGTGTGCTAGCACTTGATTTCTCACCATGAGAAACCACTCTTTGCTTCCCTATTGTCACGCCCAAACTGGTTCAAAACCAGTGAAGAATTACTTCCATTGCCGTGAGAGGAAGAGAGAATTTGAGAGAGAATTGTGTAATGGTTTGTTAATTAAAATGATTTACCAAAAATCAATTTATATTTATGCCATAATTTATTAAATTAATAATAAACTTATGACACAAATTCATGCAAAGGCTTAGAGTGTCAAACACTTCATTTCCATGCAATACCATTGAGTGCATTGTACACAATCTCCATGCAAAGCATTAGAGTGTCAAATAAGCATAATATGACATGTGTCAAAGTTAATGCATATCTTGACATGTGTCATGTGGGCCCCACACGTTTCCCAATGAAAGTGGGCCCACGTGCACTCACGCGTTCGGGTTCGATATTTCCGAAATACCGAGCTTGCGTCGCGACGTTAATTCAATCGAATTTAAATAAATAATACGCCTGGCGAAATTATTATTTACGTCGCTAACGAATTAATTGTGAATAACTCGTTTGCCCGAATTAAAATCTAATTTTAATTCCGCGTCGAAATCTAATTTCGTTTAATATATCGAATATATTAATTCATCGATTAATTCCAATTAATCGTTCTCTCTCTTTAGACGATATTTTATCCCGGATAAAATACTCCGTTATTAATCCAAGATTATTTTCTCTCTCTTCTATTATAATCCCAGATTATTCAAGAGTGCGAGTTGTGCGTCATCGGTGGATTATCGGGAAGCGACCCATGAGATCCCCGGATAATCTGGCAGTAGTAAATACGGTCGTCGGAGTATCCGAATCACGTACGTACCAAGTACTACGTTCTACCGATTTACGAGACAAGGTCGACTCCTAGCAAAGCACCAAGTCTTCCCAGGTTCTCCGGACATATTCATCAAAGAATATCTAGATCTGTATCAAGCGTAGTAGTATACAATTGTATTGTGCATATCGGCCCAGTATCGGATGGTCACGTGCTAGGGCTGGGGCTGGATAAGTGTCTGCCCCGTCCGAAACACATATCGGATGTCTGGTAACTAGTCTCTATAATCGGATATTCATGACCTGGTCATAATATCCCGATTGGATGCGCATCACTAAAAAGAGCACTAATACCGTATCCTGCGTGACATCATCTCCATTATGACTGGAGTGATACTTCCGTCTCGACATCACATCCAATACACTACGACTCTCTGATAAACCCAGAAGTGGTGAACACAAACCAGTTAAGATCCCCAAACCACCAAAACCAAAGTTTACCGATTGTCGTAAGTATTAGCGATGTAAGTCTCAGGTTAAGACTATACACACCTACCTTGATTTCGGCCTCCCATAGACACCTAGTCATAATACCAATGGGATTCCGAAGGGTCTATCCAGAGCGAAGCTGTTTCCCGTACCATCGGTGAAACACGACCTCCTATCGCACTTGCATAAGTATCCAATACTTATATATATGAGAACTATGCCGTTGTGCCCTCACAACGCGCACAAGTGCAATACTAGCCTATTCCGCATTATCGATGTCCAGTCTCGATAATACTACGGCTAGGGATATTTAATGATTAATCCTTCGTGGATGATACTGTCTCATATCATCTCAATCCAGGAACTAATCATAGGGACCTCTCTTCATTTATATATCTATGGTGATCTAATCACAAATGACGAGAGTGCAATTTCCTTGTTACATAGTTAACTTTGCTACAGCAAACACAATGTTCTGTGCAAATAGTGACGCTATGGGTCATTTTGTCCAACAATCTCCCACTTGGCACATTGCGAGTCACTCAAGTGTCCTACACCTGAACTATGTACGGTTCGCTCAAATTGCTGAGGAAAGGTTTTCGTCAGCGGATTTGTTTGTATCGTTTGACGCGATTTATACGATCATCACATCGCCATGATGTATGATCCGAACGAATCAGATGATATAGAAGTATATATGGGATCGTCGATGAGACCTTTAATTCCTTAGCCTATGCTGACGCCTAGCTCAGCTGCTAACAGAACTATATCTAATCTAATTAGATTTACTTCGACCCAAAAGACTTCTATTGCTGCCTCAGCTGCAGCAATAATCCGCATTTGTTGTTTATTCGGCAACAGTTATCTTGCTTGGAAGATTTCCAGCTCACTGTCCCGTTATTCAAACTTTATAGTACCGCAGTATTTAACTGTTTGGAAACTTGCAGCAGTGATCCCAGTCACTTCAAGTTCTCATTCTCCATAGTTTAAGATAGCATCTTTAGTTCTCTGAGATACTAACAGATGTTCTTATCTTCAATCCAGTTACTTGGATTGACCTGATTGTGACTCCATATGCTTGAAGCGTATGAGACACCAATACAAGTACATTTTAAATGTACAATTTCCCAGAGAGTGTTAACAACTCCAAATCTATCCCAGTAGATCTTTATTCCTCTAATAAAGGTTGTTATCTCTCAGAATTCTACGGAGAATTACTATTGAAGCCAAGCTTTCAACAATAGCTTTATGGGAATTTCACTGTCAGTGCGCTCCCCACTAACCTCCTTATATACACAAGAATTATTTCGTTTGAGTCAAATCATAAACCATTATGATTATTTCAAAACGACAGTTCCAAGAACCATATGCTTGCATCAATCCAAACATGGATCGAATAACCCGCAAACCTTGTTTGTCGGTTATACAAAATCGTCAGGATGTTGTAAACATCCTCCAAAAGGTTTCCTTTTCAGGAAAGCGATTTTGATTTGTAACTAACATATTTCATAAATGAAATATATAGTTATCAATAAGCATCTTCAAAATGGATTTACCATGGCAACAGGTAAAAGGTTGAACCGTTATTAACATAATGTTGATAACGATACCTTTCCGTCAAAAGCTTAGCTTTGCACGTTGGTATGTTGCCTTCCATGTATGTCTTCCTTGAAGACGTTTAATGTACCATAGGCACTACGCCTTGTGGTACAACAACCAGTATCCAAACATAGTTGCTATACATGGAATCCATTTCGGACTCATGGCACTTTGCCATAATAGGGAGTCGATACCTCGTATCACTTCCTCATAACGTAGTCGGATGGTACACCTCCATAAGATTGACATCTTTATGAGGTTAGATCAGAAACCCATACCCTAGGTTGTTTTCTGACTCTATCCGATCTACGAGTTTCTTGTGTATTTGAAGATTAATGGTATAGATTCATCATAGATGAACTATTTGTGTTCCATTACGGACTTCGTGCCTTGAACAGTATTACTCCGATTTTCATCGAGTATCACTATCCTCCCACTGACCACTGCATATCGGTATTCCTCTCAGGAAAAACCGCATGGTGAGCAACAATTACATTGTTCTCATGTGAGATATATAAGTACTATACTTAAGGTTTCCCTTAGGATAACTTATATTGACACTTATCCAATTTGGGTCTTTTAGTTTGGTATCATCCAAACGTTATGCCTGGCATACCCAAATTATCAGGAATGAGAAACCACGTTTCTTTCCTGTTCATATCCTATATGATATCTGTCAAACAGATTTATATGGAACCTTATTCCAAATAAGTTTTTGCACTGTTAATACATATCTGTTGAAGGAAATAGTAGCTCAGAGCGACTCGTGATAAACTTTATCATGTCCAACAAAAATTCGTTTTTTGGTTTGAAAACACCGTCTAACTGACGTGTCTCGGGAGGAGTCCTCATATGAAAGAATACCGTACTCTTTCATGTACATTAGAAACCTACTGCTTAAGTATTTTCCATTACGGTCTTGCCGTGGCGGAATAATACTATAGCCGATCTGTTAATTACTTCGTGTCGAAACTTCAAAAGTTTCCGATCTGTGTTCTTCAAAAGAAACACATAACCACAACGCGATGCTGCATCCGTTAAGGTCACGAAATATTCACGTTCACATCTAGCCTGGCTAGATATGGGCCCACTTACTTCACCATGAATAGGGCTAACAGATCGGTGGCCCTTTTACTATTACCAAGTAAATAGTATTTTAGGTATTTAACCTAATAAACTAGATTCGTAGACCTTATTTGAATAGTCAAATCAGTCCTAGTACCCACTTCTCAAAAGTACGGATATACGAGTCTTGTTTAATTGTGTCCTAGACAACAATGCCACAAATAAGTCTCCATTGATCAAATCAATTTGAGCTATTTATTTGTCATTTATATGTTTGAGATTTTATTTATATTCAAAATATAAATTATGTTATTTACATCCAATGTATTTATCTCAGTATCAACTTTATATAATGAAACACTTTAGTGTTCTAGAATATAAAGGTTTTATCCGCATTGGATTAAACACTAATATAGAGATAATGTCTCTAGTAAAAACTAGTACATAATAACATTTCCTAATTAGGTACCTGCCCAAAGGGTAGTTCCCAACTTAGGTATTTACGGTCGAAACAGCGACTTTCGTCCCGTTTCCAATCCGCAAAGAAATCTCGGCTTGAAGCCAGTATCCAGCTCACAGCGGATTCTGAACGTCAACACATATATGTATTATGTACCACACTAAGTATTTAAAATTCAATTTCAATACTAGTAGTGAACATAACTTTGACAAATATTTTTTAAAGTTAGAGCCTCGCTCTTTCTTTAATTCCTTCGTGTCTTCCATATCCAAATGGTAGTCACATTGGGATATGTCAATTATCCTTTTCAATATTTCACAAACCTTTGGGTTTTAGAATATCGAAATGATGTGCACCTTGTGCTACATGCCCAATTGCAAACTTTGACTTTTCTCCACTAGAATAGTCAATTAATTATCCAAGAATTATTAATTGCAATTTTAATACTTTTAAATCTAAAGATAGATTTATTATAAGTATATTAATTAAGCACTAAAGTCATCATTACATAAATCTTCCAAAGACTTTATGCTCTACTATTTGCTTAATAATGGGCTTAGTCATAATAAGTTATTTTATCAAATAAATTAACCTATTATTAATTCCCAATTGAAAATTAAATCATTTAAAACATTTAATCCAAGGATTATATATTTTAAATATTCAACCTTTCAATTCTATCTTGATTTCAATAGTCCAACTATTTAATCAATTTTAATAAGGTACTATTTATTATAATGATTACAATAATCCAATTATTTAATCAACTATAATTTTAATATTGATTACTATAATCCATTTATAAAATCAACTATCATTTTAATTCAATTATATTGATTACTATAATCCAATTATAAAATCAACTATATATTGAATAAGTTTGTATATAGTCCAACTATATATATTTTTAAAAAAACAACATAAAATAGTCCGACTAATACTTTTAATTAATATGACGAAAGTATATATAAATGAGCGTGTTTAGCGAGTAATTGAACGAATGTTGCAAATTCAATACTTGCCTCCCACTATTTTTCGTCAAGCCTCTAACCCTCTGTGGAGTACTCGGGAAACCGTGTTTCCTAGTGGGCTAGGATCCCGTTAAAGTATCACACAATCTTGACTTTGGCCAACAAATTGTATGATAGTTAACTAGGTAGATCTCGAAGATCAATTGGATCCCATCCAACTCCTAGATCCAGTAGGTGGACATCCAAGTCCCAAACATATATCTTATATATGCCTATATATCGAATATATATATCCTACCTATTTTCCTCTGAATCAACTAGGCCTTGGCTTTGGCACAACAAACCTAGTGATCCCAGTCAAGCGCGGACCCATTGACATGGAAGCTTCGTAATCAATGTCAATGGACAAGAAGTGGTCTTGACTTTGGCCAACAAACCACAATTTGGACACGACACCGATATGGAACAAAGCCTCGTGATTAAAACACATCTTTGACGGACAAGGGCTTGACTTTGGCAAACAACCCCTGCCAATCTCGGATCTTGAGTAAGAATCACTCAATGGAAGGAAAATAAACGCTTGATATTTAACGAGGGTTTTTCGCGTGCAAATTGGCTACCAATTTAATTATCTTTGTTAAGGTCTCATCATCATACACCCTTAAACATGCATTCTAAATACATAAATAAAGCGAGTATGAAATAAAATAATAACGATATGCGGATGGCTACTTTACACATTGATCCTAGATCAAATCTCTCTCTTTCTCACTCAAGCTAGCACTTGTACTACTTCTACCGTTACACTACACTTCTAAAGAAACCTCATATACATAGAGGGGAATAGGTGAGAAGAGAATACAAAGAGAAAGAAGGTGATAAGGCTGGACACGCAGGTCCAATTTAATAAATCAAATTTATTACAACAATTTCCAAAATTGCCCACCCGACTAATATCCATCCGATATACGTTATTCATTCAACACAACCATGTATTCACACATACAAGCATGCTATCAATCAATCTAATCAAATTAATTAATCTGATAATTAAGTGATCATCCAATGTTCAAACAACGATTTGATTTTGTTCGAGTCAAACTCGTTTTTGCGAATAAGTACTCAAAGTACGAATTCATGAATTAAATTAAACTACATAATTAAATCCAATTTAACATGTATTTAATACTAATTCACTATTCAATTCCAAATTGAATATTGCACTTTATATTAATAAACCTTTACGATTTAAATTCCAAATTCAATCGTGTCGGGACTCAAAGTCCGATTAACGTCCAACGTCAATTTAATTTAAGTCTAATGGGCTTCAATTAATTTCTTTAGGCATGGGCTTCGGCAACCAAAGCCCAATAGTGGAATCACCCAAAATGCCTTAGAAATCAATTTCGGCCCATTAGGCCCAATTAAACATTAAAGGTTCATTAGTCGCAATTGGGCTTTATGGTTAAGGTTTTGGGCCCAATTGGATCCAATCCACTTGGCCTAAACCAAACTTGATAAATCAAGCCCAATAGGCCCAATTACAACTTAAATTCTAATTTCCAAAATTAGGCCCAATTAATTAAATCCAAAAATCCAATTTTCACAATTTAATTACCAAAAGTGCATTACGATGATTAATGACCTAAATCGATATTTCCGAAGCACCAAATTAGTCCAATTAATCATGCTTAATTCATTATCACATGTCAAACACACATAATGAAAAATCAAACCCATAAACATGCTTGCTAAGTCTCGGCCAAGGAAGGTTATTTTGTCCGATTTGAATTCAATCCGATTAATTACACAATCGACAACGTATTAACTTCCCGAATGATTTCATACACATCCAATGTTCATAAAATCAAAATATACCAAGACATTTAGAGCATATACCATTCGGCCAACACATGGAATTTAGGGTTTATGTTCAATTCAACGTACATCCAATGACATAAATTAACATCATCCTACATGATTTTAACTCATCCAATGAATTAAAATCAACAAAATTCCAATGATTCAAAATCAATTTTGCATTCGGCCAAGGCATATAATTTGGGGAAAATAATTCCAAATCATTTTTCATCAAATTAGTCCAACCAAAATGAATTTAAACATGTTATAAGCATACTCAAACAATCAATTCATTCAAATCATGCTTAACAAACATTTACCCAAATTTTTAAGCCCTACAAATTTCATGCTTGCAACTTTAGCTCATGATGCCATTGTTGGTTTTCTATAAGGTCCCAAGGTCAAACAAGACATGAAATTATGTGTGAACACATCAACGGAGGTAGCGGAATACTCACATTGATCGGTTGAGTCGATTTGGAGACGATTCAAGCCCAAAAACGCACTGCCTTTGTAAGCTCACTGCAGCAGTCCACTGCCCTGCAAAACAGAAAATTGGGTGAAGAAACGGAGCTCCAATCTTCGTCGGATGGATCCCGTCTCATGGGGGAACCTCCCTACCACCTTCGCAAGACTCGTAGTGTGCTAGCACTTGATTTCTCACCATGAGAAACCACTCTTTGCTTCCCTATTGTCACGCCCAAACTGGTTCAAAACCAGTGAAGAATTACTTCCATTGCCGTGAGAGGAAGAGAGAATTTGAGAGAGAATTGTGTAATGGTTTGTTAATTAAAATGATTTACCAAAAATCAATTTATATTTATGCCATAATTTATTAAATTAATAATAAACTTATGACACAAATTCATGCAAAGGCTTAGAGTGTCAAACACTTCATTTCCATGCAATACCATTGAGTGCATTGTACACAATCTCCATGCAAAGCATTAGAGTGTCAAATAAGCATAATATGACATGTGTCAAAGTTAATGCATATCTTGACATGTGTCATGTGGGCCCCACACGTTTCCCAATGAAAGTGGGCCCACGTGCACTCACGCGTTCGGGTTTGATATTTCCGAAATACCGAGCTTGCGTCGCGACGTTAATTCAATCGAATTTAAATAAATAATTACGCCTGGCGAATTATTATTTACGTCGCTAACGAATTAATTCTGAATTAACTCGTTTGCCCGAATTAAAATCTAATTTTAATTCCGCGTCGAAATCTAATTTCGTTTAATATATCGAATATATTAATTCATCGATTAATTCCAAATTAATCGTTCTCTCTCTTTAGACGATATTTTATCCCGGATAAAATATCTCCGTTTTAATCCAAGATTAATTTTCTCTCTCTTCTATTATAATCCCAGATTATTCAAGAGTGCGAGTTGTGCGTCATCGGTGGATTATCGGGAAGCGACCCATGAGATCCCCGGATAATCTGGCAGTAAATACGGTCGTCGGAGTATCCGAATCACGTACGTACCAAGTTACTACGTTCTACGATTTACGAGACAAGGTCGACTCCTAGCAAAGCACCAAGTCTTCCCAGGTTCTCCGGACATATTCATCAAAGAATATCTAGATCTGTATCAAGCGTAGTATACAATTGTATTGTGCATATCGGGCCCAGTATCGGATGGTCACGTGCTAGGGCTGGGGCTGGATAAGTGTCTGCCCCGTCCGAAACACATATCGGATGTCTGGTAACTAGTCTCTATAATCGGATATCATGACCTGGTCATAATATCCCGATTGGATGCGCATCACTAAAAGAGCACTAATACCGTATCCTGCGTGACATCATCTCCATTATGACTGGAGTGATACTTCCGTCTCGACATCACATCCAATACACTACGACTCTCTGATAAACCCAGAAGAAGTGGTGACACACAGAACCAGTTAAGATCCCCAAACCACCAAAACCAAAGTTTACCGATTGTCGTAAGTATTAGCGATGTAAGTCTCAGGTTAAGACTATACAACACCTACCTTGATTTCGGCCTCCCATAGACACCTAGTCATAATACCAATGGGATTCCGAAGGGTCTATCCAGAGCGAAGCTGTTTCCCGTACCATCGGGAAACACGACCTCCTATCGCACTTGCATAAGTATCCAATACTTATATATATGAAACTATGCCGTTGTGCCCTCACAACGCGCACAAGTGCAATACTAGCCTATTCCGCATTATCGATGTCCAGTCTCGATAATATACGGCTAGGGATATTTAATGATTAATCCTTCGTGGATTGATACTGTCTCATATCATCTCAATCCAGGAACTAATCATAGGGACCTCTCTTCATTTATATATCTATGGTGATCTAATCACAAATGACGAGAGTGCAATTTCCTTGTTACATAGTTAACTTTGCTACAGCAACACAATGTTCTGTGCAAATAGTGACGCTATGGGTCATTTTGTCCAACAAAATATGCCAAAGTGTTCGCTTGGTCCTATGAAGACATGCCCGGGGTAGACAGAAGTATCGCCTAGCACACAATATCGACTTATCCAAATATGAAACCGGTAAAGTAGAAGCTTCGAAGGATGAGACCTGAGTGGGCCGAGAAGGTTATAGAAGAAGTCAAAAAGCAGATAGATGTAGGATTTTTAGAAGTGGTGGAATATCCCGAGTGGTTGGAAAATATTGTGCCAGTACCGAAGAAATATAGGAAGGTTAGAATGAATGTGCATGGATTACAGAGATCTTAACAAGGCTTGCCCAAAGGATGATTTTCCTCAACCCCATATAGATGTGCTTGTTGAGACAGTGTGGCTTTATCTGCCATGTACTCGTTCGCGGATGGGTTCTCAGGATATAATTAGGTTCTTATAGCTGAAGAAGACAAGCATAAGACTGCCTTTGTCATGGAGTGGGGTACGTATTGCTACAAAGTGATGCCGTTTAGGCTCAAGAATGCATGAGCCACTTACCAGCGGATGGCTACCACATTATTCCCCGACTTGATGCATAAAGAGATTGAGGTATATATGGATGACATGATGGTGGAAATCAGAAAACGAGAAAGCGGACACATATAAGCACTGGAGAAAGTTCCTTCAGCGACGGTCGAAATACAACTAACGGCTAACCCAAAAAAGTGTGTTCGAAGTAACGTCAGGGAAAATTATAAGGCCAACCATGGGGATGGGAGGAAATAGAAGTAGACCTAAGAAGATCAAGGCAATCACCGAAATGCCAGCGCTGAAGACAAAGAAAAAAAAAAGTCAGAGCATTCATTGAGATCTTTCAGGAAGTGATGGGTGAGAAAACCACCAGCATCTGAAGTTGCAAAGGGAGGAAGAGAAGTGGGAGGAAGACATGATGAAGCTGGAGAGCCTGAACCTCATGGAGAATAAGAAAAACCGAGGAAGACCTGGCTGTGGGAGATGAAACATCTTTGGAGGACGAAGATGTTTATCTCTCTGATTATTTGAGTGTATTCAGCACCTGCTAGTAATAAAGACATTCTCTTCGCTTATTTGCCCGAGTATCTTCCTTTCAATTTGCACGACTTGAGTATATTTGACATCAACTCGACCAAAAACAAACGCCATTTAACCTTGGTATGCTGGGAGCCCCAAGGAGATTTAATTGCAAGTGAGGTTAAAAACCTGAGGAACATGAGAAATTAGAAGAGATGTTAGTCAAATATGCCAAAGTGTTCGCTTGGTCCTATGAAGACATGCGCGGGTAGACAGAAGTATCGCCAGCACACAATACCGACTTATCCAAATATGAAACTGGTAAAGCAGAAGAACTTCGAAGGATGAGACCTGAGTGGGCGAGAAGGTCAGAGAAGAAGTAAGAAAGAAGGGAGATAGATGTGGGATTTTTAGAAGTGGTGGAATATCCCGAGTGGTCGGCAAATATTGTGCCAGTACCGAAGAAAGATGGGAATGTTTAGAATGTGGTGGATTACAGAGATCTTAACAAGGCTTGCCCAAATGATGAATTTCCTCTACCCCATATAGATGTACTTGTTGACAGTGTGGCTTTATCTGCCATGTACTCATTCGTGGATGAGTTCTTAGGATATAATCAGGTTCTTATGGCTGAAGAAGACAAACATAAGACTGCCTTTGTCACGGAGTGGGGTACGTATTGCTACAAAGTGATGCCGTTTAGGCTCAAGAATGCAGGAGACACTTACCAGCGGATGGCTACCATATTATTCCATGACAAGAAGGTGTGTGTCGGGGGTAACATCAGGGAAATTATTAGGCCACACAGTGGGTATGGGAGGAATAGAAGTAGACCATAAGAAGATCAAAGGCAATCACAGAAATGCCAGTGCCAAAGACAGAGAAATAAGTCATAGCATTCATTTAGATCCTTTCAGGATGTGATGGGTGAGAAACCACCGACATCTGAAGTTGCAAAGGAGGAAGAGAATGGGAGGAAGAGATGATGAAGCTGGAGAGCCTAACCCTCGAGGAGAGGAGAATAAGAAAAGGCGAGGAAGACTTGACTGTGGGAGATGAACATCTGTGGAGGACAAAGATGTTTATCTCTCTGATTTATTTGAGTGTATTCCTGCATCTGCTAGTAATAAAGACATTCACTTCGCTTTATTTGCCCGAGTCTCTTCTTTTCAATT
>SKCR01021518.1:0-17781 GCA_019454045.1 Zanthoxylum bungeanum | reverse complement strand
TTCTAGGGTCATTACGTCTTTACCATATAAAAGATAGATTATATTATAGAAACTGCATATATTATTACTAATAATAATGTTTTACAGAAGTATTTAACAAAATACAACCGGGAATTGGCGCTCTGAGCACCAACCCCTACATGGAGTATGCTTTTTATTGATAACTTAGAGTTCTATATGATCACTGTGTGAAAAATTAATTGGATTAATTTTTTTCCCCACTTTTGTTTGGCATGGCCGATATGATGATAACCCTAGGTCATGGTGATTTTTTGTTTAAGACCATTGGATGTGTTTAAAGACATTATAAATATAATTTGTGATTTAATTGGATTGAAATCAAAATCGGATAAAAATCCTAATTGTCGTGACCAAGAAGCATGAAAATGACTTTGATTTTGTTCAATAATGTTGGACTGAATTGAAAATATTAATGCATGATTAATTAATTAAATTGATTTTTTGAAATATTAATTTAAATAATTAATTAGTGCAACCACTTTAATAATTAAATGTGAATTTGAATATTAGAATTTAATTAATTGGGCTTAATTTGGAATTGGGCTAAAGATGTTGTATTTGGGCCTAATGGGCTTGGTTGGGCCAAGTTGGTTTAGGACAATTGGATTGGATCCAAATTGGGCCTAAACCATTCCATTAATTCCAAATATAATATATGGGCCTTTTAAATTTAATTAATTGGGCCTAATGAAGGCCAATTAATTTTATGGCATATAGGGTGATTCCTTTATTGGGCCTTGGCATTTGGGTTTGACCCATATTGGCAAATCCCATACCTTAAGAATTAATTGAAAGCCCATTGGACTTTAATTAATAGGAATTGGATGTTAATTGGGCTTTGAGACCCATTAAGATTAGATTTAGAATCTAAGTCGTAAAGGCGCATTAAAAGTGTAATTATTTAATTTGGAATTAATATAGAATTAGTATTGAATACAAATTAAATCGGATTTAAAATTGTAGTTCGATATAATTCAAGAATCGGACTTGAGTACTTATTCTTAAACGAGTTGGACTCGCGCAAATCAAATCGTTGTTTGAACATTGGATGATCACTTAATTCAAAGATTAATTAATTGGATTAGATTGATTGAATAACATGTTTTGTGTGAATACATGGATGTGTTGAATGAATAATGTATATCAGATGGATATTAGATGGGTGAGGGCAATTTTGGAAATTGTTGTAATAAATTTAGAATTTATTAAATTGGACCTGCGTGTCCAGCTTTATCTCTCGATTCTTTGTAATTCTCTTCTCACATAATTCCCCTCAATGTTAATGAGGTTTCTTTAATGTATTATGTAATTGGGTAGAAGTTAGAATATGCTAGCCGGGGAGAGGGAATGAAGTGATTTGTTCTAGGAACAATTTGTAAGTATTCATCCGCATATCATTATTAATTTATTTACCGTGCTTATTATGCATTTAGAATACATGCTTAAGGGTGTATGATGATAGACCTAATCGAAGAAAATTAATTGGTTGCCAATTACGCAAAAAAACCTCAACAAATATTAAGCGTTTTTCCTTCCATTGAATGATTTATTCTCAAGATCCAAGATTGGCACTGGTTTGTTGGCCAAAGTCAAGACCTTTGTCCATCGCGGATGTGTTTGAATCATGAAGGCTTTGTTCCATATCATATGTATTGTCCAAGTTGTGATTTTTTGGCCAAAGTCAAGATCACTCTTGTCCATCGACATCGATTAAGAAGCTTTCAAGGTAATGGGCCGCTTAACTGGAATCATTAAGCTTGTTGAGCCAAGGCTCCGTTGCCTGTCCGTAACTTAGGATTCAAATTAGGTTAGAGCCAAAGCCATTAGATTGATTATCGTTAAAAATTAGGTATATATGTATATATGGCATATATATTGTATAATGTTTCGGACTTGGAGGCTTACAAAAAATAGTGGGAGGCCAGTATTGAATTTGCAATTTCATTCAAATAATCGGCCTTACGCGCTTTCAAATTATTGTCATCCTAAATATATTTATTAGTTGGACTATTGTTTTGTTATTTTTCTTGTAATAGTTAGACTGTACCCAAATATCGTTAATTGAATAGTTTGGACTATTGCAATTAAGATGGCTGGAAAGATCAGAGTTTAAAGACATTATCATGGGCAAAAATGTCTTTAATGGCGCGAACTTTCCTGATTGGGATATGAACCTCAGGATTGTGGGGAGCTGAGAGGATGCTCTATACGATATAGAGACCCTTGGGCGTAAGCCTGGAAATGAGCAGCCGCTTGAGCTTGAGCTTTGGAAGACTCACAGCGATGACAACTCAACTGCTCAGTCCGTCGTGCTCGCTGCGATGACCCCTCAATTTCATCGCCAAAACAAAGGGTTGGATCCTTATACTATGATGGCAAAATTGAAGAACCTTCACCGATCTAACCTAAGATCGCAAAGGTATGAATTGCAGAAAAAACTCTTTCACTCTCGAATGTCGGAGGGTACATCTGTTGAGCACCATATGTCACAAATGATTACCGACATTGAATAGCTAGGTCAGCTATGCATATCCTTTGAGGCTGAGACTTCTATAGATTTGATCTTGTAGTCTCTTCCTGATAGTTGGAGCGGGTTTATCATGAACTACAATATGATGACCAATACCATACTCTTGGAGAGCTGATGGCAATGCTGTGTGAAGTAGAAAAAGAGATGATGAAGGGCAAAAAGCTCGAGGCGCACTTCGCTTCAACATCTCAGTCTCCCAAGGCTTGGACGAAGGCAACTGGAGGTGTAAAGAAGAAGAAAGAAAAAGAAGGGCAAGGCCAAATCGTCAAAACCTTCTGGGAAAGGTAATGATAAATCCCAAGATGTATGTCTGCAGTTGCAGCAAGCGGGTCACTGGAAGCTTGACTGCCACGAGTAGAAGGCAGACATGAGGAAATCAAAGCGGGCAAGGCACCGGCTTCATGTATGTTTGTTATAGAAATAAACATGTCTACTTCTAGTCTTAAAAATTGGATTTTGATTCTGGTTGTGGTACTCATATATGTACTGATGTGCAGGATCTGCGGATTAGTAGAAGACTGGCCTCAGGAGAGATTGACCTCCGCATTGGAAATGGGACTCGAGTCACCGTTTTGGCCGTTGGGACTTATATTTTGGAACTGCCCTCGGGGCATGTACTAATCTTTCATACTGTTATTATGTACCTAGTTTGACTAGGAATATTTTATCTGTATCTTTATTGCCCAATGTGGCTATACTTTTGTTTTTAGAAACACTGGGTATTTTATGTATAAAAATGATATGGAGATATGCAATGTTGATGTAGATAATGGTCTTTATATTTTGATATAAATCTATCTCAAACATATAATGTAACAAACAAAAGGCTTAAACTAAGTAACAAAGATGAAACTTATATGTGGCACTGTCGTCTGGGACACATTAACAAGACTCACATATCCACACTTTCGAAGAGTGGGTACTTTGACGGATTTGATCCAAATTCATTTGACGTCTACGAATATTGTTTATTAGGCAAAATGCCTAAAACACCTTTTAGCGGTAAAGGTGCACGTGCCACCGAACTATTAGCCCTTGTTCATAGTGAAGTATATGGGCCCATGTCTAGCCAGCTAGAGGTGGATGTGAATACTTCTTAACCTTTACGGATGATGCATCGCGTTATGGTTATGTGTATCTTATGAGACACAAGTCGGAAACCTTTGAGAAATTCAAAGAGTTTCGACACGAAGTAGAAAAACAGACCGGTAAAAGTATTAAGACATTACGGTCGGACCGTGGTGGCGAATACTTAAGCAATGAGTTTCTTGATTACTTGAAAGAATATGGTATTCTTTCACAGTGGACTCCTCCAGGAACACCGCAGTTAAATGGTGTGTCCGAACGGAGAAACCAAACATTGTTAGACATGGTAAGGTCCATGATGAGTCGCACAGAGCTACTTATTTCCGTCTGGGATATGCATTGAACAGTGCAATACTTATTTTAAATATGGTTTTGTCAAAGTCTGTTCAACATACTCTGTACGAGATATGGACAGGAAAGAAACCGGGTGTCTCATTCCTGAAGATTTGGGGATGTTGGGCATATGTCAAACGTTTGGAAGGTACCAAACTTGAACCCAAATTGGATAAATGCCTATTTGTAGGATATCCTAGGGAAACCAAAGGATATTACTTCTATCACCCATAAGAGAACAAAGTATTTGTTGCTCTACATCCGGTCTTCCTTGAGAAGAAATTCCTAAATGCAGTGGTAGGTGGGAGGAAAGTAGAACTCGATGAAAATCGGAGTGATACTGTTCCTGGCACAGAATCCTTAACGAGACATGAACAGTCCATCAGGGATGAGATTGTACCACAATCTTCAAATACACAATAACCGCGTAGGTCGGAGAGAGTCAGAAAATAACCTGAGAGGTATGGGTTTCTGATCTCACCTCATGTGGATATTAATCTTATTGAGGAAGACGAGCTGGCTACGTATGAGGAAGTGATACAAGGTATCGACTCCAGTTTATGGCAAGATGCCATGAAGTCCGAAATGGATTTCATGTACACCAACCAAGTTTGGACACTGGTTGATGCACCAGAAGGCGTAAACCCTATTGGTTGCAAATGGGTCTTCAAGAAGAAGACCGACATGGATGGCAACATACAAACGTACAAAGTTAGGCTTGTAGCGAAAGGGTATCGTCAACGACATGGTGTCAATTACGACGAAACTTTTTCACCTGTTGCCATGATTAAATCCATTCGGATTATGCTTGCTATTGCTGCATATTTCGATTACGAGATATGGCAGATGGACGTCAAAACTGCTTTCCTTAACGGAAACCTTTTGGAGGAAGTTTATATGCAACAGCGTGATGGTTTTGTCGTACCTAAACATGCGAACAAGGTTTACAAGTTAAATCGATCCATTTATGGATTGGAGCAAGCATCGCGTTCCTGGAACCAACGTTTTGATGAGATCATAAATGAATATGGTTTCGTTCAAAACGAGGATGATCCTTGTGTATATAAGAAGGTTAGTTGGAGCGCACTGACATTCATTGTCCTTTACGTTGATGATGTATTGCTTATTGGCAATGACATTCCCATGCTACAATCGGTGAAAGCTTGGCTTTCATTAAAATTCTCCATGAAGGATCTTTGAGAAGCAGCCTTTATTCTAGGAATAAAGATCTACATGGATAGATCTAGAAAGCTGCTTGGACTCTCCTAGAGCACTACATTGACAAAGTGTTGAAGAGATTCAACATGGAACAGTCTAAGAGGGGACTATTGCTAGTGTCACATGGCGTCACTCTGTCTAAGGACATGTGTCCTAAAACTCAAGATGAGAGAGACAACATGAGTCGGATCCCATTCGCCTCGGTAGTCAGATCGATCATGTATGCCATGATATGTACGCAACCCGATGTCCCATATACTTTGAGCATGTGTAGTCGCTATCAGGCCGATCAAGGTGATGGTCACTAGATGGCGAGTAAGAATATCTTTAAGTATCTTAGACGAACTAAGGATATTTTCTTAATCTATGGAGATGGAGAAATTTAGGTAACTGGGTTTACCGATGCAAGTTTCCAAACCGATAAAGACGACTGTAAGTCACAATCTGGGTACATATTTTGTTTGAACAACGGTGCAGTAAGCTGGAAATCTTCCAAGCAAGAGCCTGTTACCGATTCAACAACAGAAGCAGAGTATATTGGTGCAACTGAAGCATCAAAAGAGGCACTTTGGATCCATAAATTCCTAATTGGATTAGGAGTAGTTCCGTTAGCAGCTGAGCTCGTTCCATTGTACTGTGACAATAACGGGGCTTTAGCACAAGCTAAGGAACCGGTCTCATCAACGATCCAAGCATGTTCTTCGATGTTTCCATCTGATTTGTGAGATCATACATCATGGCGATGTGAAGATCGAGAAGGTCGCATCAGTGGACTACATTGCAGATCCGCTGACGAAAGCTATTCCTCATCAAAAGTTTGAGTGACATGTACATAGTTCAGGTGTTAGATTTTTGAGTGACTAGCTATAGGCCAAGTGGGAGATTGTTGGACAATTATGACCCATAGTGTCACTATTTGTAAAAGACATTGTGGTTTTTGTACAAATTAACTATGTGACAATGGAAATTGCATTTTATCATTTTGTAATTAATTACTTGAATATATAAATGATAAAAGTCCTTATGATTGTTCCGGATTATAAGATATGAGACAATATCAATCCACAAAGGTTTAATCATTAAATATCCCTAGTCGTAGTATTATCGAGACTGGACATCGATAATACATAATAGACTAGTTTTGCACTTGTGCGTGTTATGGAAGCGTAACAGCATAGTTCTTATATATTTAACAATTGGATACTTATGCAAGTGTGATATGAGGTTGGTTACCGATGGTACGACAGCTTCGCTCTGGATAGACCCCACGGAATCCCATTGGTAGTATGACTATATGTCTATGTGAATCCGATTAGGGTAGGTGTATTTGGTCTTAACATGAGACTTGTATCGCTAGTACTTGTGACAATCAATACGCTTTGGTTTTGGTCGTCTGGGACTTTAACAGGTTCTGTGTACGCCTCTTCTGGGTTTATTGAGAATCGTAGTGTATTGGGTATGATGTCAAGATGGAAGTATCACTTCAGTCATCTGGAGATGATGATCACGCAGGGATACAAAACCGGTTCTCTAATATGTTGCAACTATGGGGATAATATGACAAGGTCATGATTATCCGATTATAGAGACTAATTGTTTGTGATCCGATATATGCTTCGTATGTGGCAGACATTATTCCAGCCTCAGGCCTTGCATGTGACATCTGAAACTAGATTGAAATACGCAATACTACATATACTACGCCTGACAAAGATTATATATTCCTTTAAGAATATTTCTGGAGAATTGGGTAGGCATGACTTTGCTAGAAGCCAACCATGTCTCGTAAATCGGTAAAAACATGGTACGAGGTACTCACATGTTTGGATAGTCCGACGACCGGATTTACTGCCAATATATCCAAGGATCTCAAGGGTCGCTTCCCGAAGATTCACCGATGACGTATAATTCGAACATATTTAATCTAGGATTAATTACGAAGAGATTTTATCTGGGATAAAAAACTATTAGAAGAGAGAGAACGATTAATTTGGTATTAATCGATAAAATAATATATTCGATATATTAAATGAAATTAGATTTCATAACGGAATTAAAATTGGATTTTAATTCGGGCGAACGAATTAATTTAGAATTAATTCACAAGCGACATGAATAGTAATTTTGCTTGGCATAATTATTTAATTAAATTTGATTTTATTACATCGCAAAGAAATTTGTTAATTCGGAATTAACGAACCCGAGACCGGGGTTTTTGCGGGCCCACTCGGATTTTGAATTCAAGTGGGGCCCACAAGTCACATCACCTAGTCACTCTGCCTAACTTTTTGGTTATGGAATTTGGTGGGTTGTTGGTGACTTGTCCACACACACCAATTGTGTAAGAAATGAATGACCTTTACCAAATTTTGGTATATCTTTTTTCTTTGATTTTGGAAATAAAATTAACAAGTCAACACATTCACTCATCTCTCTCTCTTCTCTACCATTCACGCCCAATCTTTTTTTTCTCTCTCAAAAACTTGCTTGGCCGAGAGTTTAAAAGAAGAAGGTGAAAAATTGTTGCAATTTTTCAAGTGCTAGCACACATCAAGGAATCATACAAGGTGATAGGGAAACCATTCCCAAGAGCTTGGAATCAATCTCAAAGCTTGGAGCTTGGACATCAACATTCAAAGTGAGGTTGGAGCTATCACTCAAGGAGTAAAAATTTTATTATTAACGCATCCTACAAACCGATCAAAGTGAGTATATTTTCGCTATACTTCTTTTAGTATTCACATTATTTCATGCTTGGATTGATCTTGGGATGACCTTAGAAACCCAACATACATATATAGTGATGTGGGGGATCTACTGATTAGCAGGATACTGGCTTCAGATGAGATCGACATGCGAGTCAAAAATAGGACGAGAGTCGTTGTTTTGGCTGTGGGAACCTAAGTTTTGGAACTGCCCTTAGGGCATGTACTTAAATAAGAAAACTGTTATAATGTACTTGGTTTGACTAGAAACATTATCTCTATATCTGGTTTAACCCGTTGCAGGTATACCTTTATGTTCCAGAACACTGGGTGATTTGTTATAAAGATGATATTGAGATATACACATTATATGTGAATAACATTATTTATTTTGAATAAATGAATCACAAACATATAACATGACAAACAAAAGGGCTCAAACTGAGTAAATCAGATGAGACTTATTAGTGGCATTGTTGTCTGTGACACATTAAGAAGAATCGTATATCCCCTCTTTGGAAGAATGGATACTTGGACAGATTTGATCCTAGTTCATATGACGTCTGCGAATCTTGTTTATTAGGCAAAGTGCCTAAAACTCCTTTTAACGGTAAATGTGTACGTGCCACCGAACTGTTAGCCCTCATTCATGGTGACGTATGTGGGCATATGTCTAGCCAGGCTAAAGGTGGATATCAATACTTCGTAACCTGTACGGATGTTGCATCGCGTTATGGTTATGTGTGTCTTATGAAACAGAAGTTGGAAACATTTGATAAATTCAAAGAGTTTCGACAAGAAGTAAAGAAAAACATACTAGCAAAAGTATTAAAACATTACAATTGGACCATGGTGAAAAATACTTGAGCAATAAGTTTCTCGATTACTTGAAAGAGTATGATATTCTTCTCACAATTGACTTCTCCCAGAACACCTCAATTGAGTGGTGTATCCGAATGGAGAAATCGAACTTTGTTGGACATGGTAAGGTTAATAATGAGTCACATTGAGCTACTAATTTCCTTCAGGGGATATGAATTGAACAATGCTATACTTATTTTGAATAAGGTTCCGACAAAGTCTGTTCGACAGACCCCATATGAAATATAGACAGGAAAGAAACCAGGTTTCTCATTCCTGAAGATTGGGTATGCTGGGCATATAATTGAACTTTTGGATGGTACCAAACTAAAACCCAAATCGGATAAGTGCCTATTTGTAATTGGTTATCCTATGGAAACCAATTTCCACAACCCACAAGAGAACAATGTATTTGTTGCTCTCCATATGATTTTCCTTAGAGGAATTCCTAAATACAGTGGTAAGTGGAGGAAAGTAAAACTCGATGAAAATCAGAGTAATACTGTTACTGGCACCGATCCCCTCACGGAACTTGAACAGTTCATCAAGGATAAGACTGTTCCACAATCTTCTACATACACAAGAACCGCGTAGATCGGAGAGAGTTAGAAAACAACCTAAGAGGTATGGGTTTCTAAACTCACCTCATGAAGATATTAATCTTATTGAGGAATACGAAGTCGTTACGTATGAGGTAGCGATACAAGGTATCGACTCTATTTATGGCAAATTTCCATGAAGTCCGAAATGGATTCCATGTATACAACCATGTTTGGACACTGGTTGATGCACCATAAGGCATTGTGCCAATTGGTGATAAATGGGTCTTCATGGTGAAGACAAACATGGATGGCAATATACAAACGTATATAGTTAGGCTTGTAGCGAAAGGGTATCGTCATCAACATGGTGTCGATTACGACGAAACCTTTTACCCGTTGCCATGATTAATCCATTAGGATAATGCTTGCTATTGCTGCATATTTCGATTATGAAATATGGCAGATGGACGTCAAAATCGCTTTCCTTAACGGAAATCTTTTGGAGGATGTTTTATACAACACCCTAACGATTTTATCGTGCCAAAACATGCAAACAAGGTTTGCAAGTTAAATCGATCCATTTGTGGATTAAAGTAAGCATTGCGTTCTTGGAACCAACGTTTTGATGAGATCGTAATGGTATATGGTTTTATTCAAAAATGAAGATGATTCTTATGTATATAAGAAGGTTAGTGGGGTTGGAAATGGTGATCGAGCACCATTCAATTTTTGTATGAATATTTGATATTTATGCATTATAATATTTATTTTATCATGGTTATTTATTTATTAATATGGTATAACTCTTACTTTTATTTATATATTGTAAATCTAAAAGTTAAATTACTCTAAGAGTTAGAGATTTTGAGTTACACTCGGAACCTTATATGAATTTAGTAAAGACCCGAGAGTTACAACATATGGTGATATAGTTGCAAGAGTTGCAAATGGTGTTGAGAAATATCACACATTCTCTCGAATATAAATTTTTCCTGGTCTAGATATATTGACATGGGTCGGTCATTATATTGGTAAGACTAGTGCATTGTCTATATATGTAATGGACATATGGTTTGTCTCAACAGAGTGTGAGCTTGGCGGATGTTCGTATAGAAATGCAGATATTCATTAGTTGAATGAGTATAAAAAAAACTCATAAAAGATGACTAATAGATATTCCATAAAACTGTCAATAGTTGTCTTTTCGAGTTGAGTAGTTATTGTGGTCCTTTGACTTGAGACACCACGGTGGTCTTGTGAGTGACCGTCTATGCCTGATACCATGCATGTCAGAGACCTTTCATAGTCTGGCCTCTGGATGACTGTTAGGTATAGACCGATGCACATGAAGATTGGTGTGTGTTAAGATGAGGATTCGTCAGTCCATATTGTTGGATTATGTTTCCAGAAATTTTTCAAAGTATATTCCGGAAATCTTTTGGCCGAAAGTTCGTTAAAGAAATTGTTTCTTTAACATTATAAATAATATTCAAAAATAGTTTTGCAATATTATTTATTAATGAAATATAATTATGAAAAATTATTTTTATATTGAGTAGATAAGGTTTTGACAGTATAACTATAACCTTACTCAATTGGAGACGGTAATTACGAAGGATTATACATTAGAGTTTTAATATCGACTTGTATGGTTCGACGTGTCGTGTTGTTTAGTCATGATTTGTAGGTGGACAGACCTTCATGAAATATGTATATAAATACATAAGATATATATGTATATATATACGTAACAACCGAACGTGAACCTAGAGAGTTTCATTATTTTAAGTTTACTCGTTGAGTACTAGGGCGACCTCTCGTCAAATGTTGACAAATTTTTTTTAGGTATTTAGGATTAAATTGTTTAATCCGATAATTCATGAAATGAATGAATTAATTCATTTTATATCAGAGTTGATATAATTTTATTGTATAACAAATGTAAATTTGATTTACAATAAATTAGTAATTATTTTGTGAATTAATTTACTTGTTAAATTAATATATAATATTAATTCCTTAGATTATACAAATAAAGCTTTTAATTAGTTAAAGTAATTAAGGTAAAGAAAAATTGAATTTGTTTTAGTTTAGAGTAACTAAATTTATTCATAAAGGTAACTTAGTTTGCTTTATATTAAAGTTTGTGAGATTTAATTTTAACTACGGTTTAGTTGCTTTTTGAAATGTGTGGTGTAGGGTAAAGATTCCTTAAACCATGGTTTAATTAAAAGGTAAATGGTTTGATTTTATTTTTGATTATTTTAATTTAATAATAACAAAAACATTTGCTTTTCTCACATACCACCACTGACGTGAGAAAAAAATGACCCAAAAGCAACAAGCCTCTGCCGAGCAAGATAAGAGCATAAATTGATTTTTTTCCTTTCTGTTTTGCTCTCAAATCAAGTCAAAATCTCACCCAAAATTACCCAAACATATTTTTTAAGAGCGTAGATTTAATCCTTAAGAGTTAAGGGTTGATTATTGTTCTTGATGCTTTCCTTTTCCCAGAGTTTTAAGAGTTAAAATTTGGGAAAAGTTGGTTGCCATCTTGAGTGATCAAACCACCTTTTGATCACCAAGATTTGTTCATTGATGAGCTTGATTTGGTGGAGTTTGAAGAAGTTCAAAGTGCTTGGAGGAATTGGAAAAGTTTCAATCAATTGGCAAAGCTTGTTGGTACATTTATTTTGTCAATTTATTTGTTCAATTTGTTGAAAAAATTTGTTGTGGAAGTGCTCGATAAATTGGAAGTATGTATGTGAGAATTAGAAGCATTTAAGTGTTGGAAAATTAGTATATAAATGATATGTTAATTTTGAATGCTTGGATTAATTTTTCAAGAGTTGGAAAATTATTTTGTATGCTTGAATTAATTTTTCAAGTGTTTGAAAATTAATTTTAGTATGTTTGGATTATTTTTAAGTATTGAAAATAATTTAGAAGCTTAGAATAATTATCAAGAGTTGATAAATGTATTAAAGTGTGTTGAAAAAATTTAATTGGCTTATGGTAATATTTTAATGCATGGAAAAATTTTTTAGTGCATTAGGAAAATTTTATGTTGATGAAAAAAGTTTTAAACCCACTGTTTTGGACTGCCGAAAAAAAAATTAAAATTTACTCGCTCGGGATTTGATCTCGGGCGGGTTTTCGCTGCGTTCGGCATTTCCGTTCCTCACTCAACAAGTGGTATCAGAGCGATACGTGCTTCTTATTGTTCATGTTCCTTACAATTTTTCTCAATGTTATAAAATGTCCATGCATACATTTAATTGTGAATTAAATGTTTTAGGTATTTTTGGACATGCATACATTTTATATATTTTTATGCATTTGACTTTGGAAAATTCTCTATGCTAGATCATTAAGTGTCATTATTTTAGTTTGAAAATATGGCATGGTCCGGATTGTCTATATGGTGTTAGTGAAACCATTGTAATTATTCCCAATATTACTAAAACGTGAGGGATTGGTTATAATATTTTGTACTATTCCGGTTAAGCATGAGATGAGTCGAATTTAAGAGAAGTATTATCCAATATTGCTAAAGTGTGAGGTTAATATTAGTATCTTACTTTCGGCAATAGACAAGTTGATCTAAAAATTGAACTATCCAATATTGCTAAAGCGTGAGGATGAGATTCGATTAAGGACCGAATGTAAGAGTTGTATGAGATGCAATTGACAATAGTTTTCTACCTTCTCGAATTTACAAAGGTCAATATTGCTACAGCGTGAGATTTGTGTAAATGTCAAGAATGATCTACTTTGCTTTGTGAGATTTAAGAGTTAAATTTTCGTATTCTTGTTTGTAGAGATTATAAAGAATATGTAAGACAATGCGAGGGCACTTTATAGAAAAAGTAAATCCATGTTCTATTTAGTGTTTTATCATGATATTTAAATATTAATTTCTGCTTTATTTTATCCTTATGTAGACAGAATGTCTGTGTCGAACCCGCTTTCACGTATACTTGATACACATAAGCTCCAAGGTGCTGTTAACTATAATGTTTGGCTTATGAATCTCCGTATTCTTTGCCAAGCGGAGCAACTTGAATATGTTCTAGATCGTCAAATGCCCGCAAGGTTTCAGATGATGCTTTAGATGAAGAACGTGAGACGTTCATCAAATGGAAAGATGATGATCGGAAAGTCCGGTCATACATCTTGGGATCTATGGTGCCGGAAATACAGAGGAAGTATATGCCGATGCCTGATTCTGGATCCATTTTTATGCATATGAAGGAACTATTCAGTGATCGACCACAGATAGAGATGCATAGGGTGACTGTCGAGCTTTGTCATACTTTCCTCTTGGAGGGAAAACCTGTTAGCCCACATGTGATTAAGCTAATAAATTGTATTGAAGAGCTCGAAATGATGGATATTCATATTGATAACCGCCTCGGGAATAGTGTGATTCTCGCATCTCTTCCTAAGTCTTTCAAGGACCTTATCGTTAACTTTAACATACATAAGATGCTTCCCACCTATTCCGAGTTGCACAAAATGTTACTGACGGTTCAAGATGACATGAATAAGAATAGTTTTCTGCTTTCATGGTCACTCGAGCTTCTTCTTCTGGACCTCTCAGGCTTCTCAAAAGCCGGCTGGGAAGAAACAGAAAAAGAAGAAGAAAGTTAAAGGTAAAGCTCCAAAGGTTGCTTCCGCAGAGAGGTTTCTAAGCCAATGTGAAGACAGATGTGGCAAATGGAAAATGTTTCTACTGCGACTGCTTGGACACTGGAAAGGCAACTGTCCGAAATATTTAGCCTCTTTGAAGAAAGCTCCCTCAAGTATTTGCTTTCCTATTATTGATATTACACTTGCTTTTGATTCTAGTTCGACTTGGGTGTTAGACACTGCTTGTCATTCTCATATCTGAAATTCGTTGCAGGATCTGAGGGAAACTAGAAGATTGAAGCCGGGTGAGATCCAGCTGCGAGTAGGGAATGAAGATTCTCTACAAGTTGAAGCAGTAGGAATTGTATTTTTGAAACTCTCTGATGAATGTAATATTAAACTTAATAACTGTTATTTTGTGCCGACTATGATACGGCAAATCATCTCAATTCTGTACTTGATAGAGAAGGATTTCATGTAAATATCAAAGATGGTCTTTTGAATTTATATAATAATATGAATGTTTTGCTTATTTCATGTCCCATGGTTGATGGTCATTACATTCATACCAAAAATCGTAATGTCTTTAATATAGAGAAATCTAATAGGAAAATATCGGGTGAAATAAATAACACATAATTTGGCATATGAGATTAGGTCATATAGCCATAAAATGCCTAACAAAACTAGGTAAGGATGGTGTGATATCGGATCTAACCATAGAACCTTTACTAGTTTGTGAATATTGTATTCATGGTAAAATGACCAAATCCTCATTTAGTGGTGTTGGACACCGTGCTATGATTTATTGGAACTTATTCATTCCGATGTATGTGGTCCAATAAATCATGCTGTCGGGGTGGGATTCAATACTTTGTAACTTTTATCGATGATTTGTCATGATATGATTATGTGTTTCTTATGAAACACAAATCGGAAACTTTTGAAAAGTTCAAAGAATACCGATTTGAAGTAGAGAAACAAACCGGAAAACTCTTGAATTCCTTCGATCAGATCGGGGCGGTGAGTACATGAGCAGTGAGTTCGTGAGTTATTTAAAAGAGAATGGGATTCTCGCTCGGTATGCTCCTCCAGGCACTCCTCAACACAATGGTGTTTCGGAGAGGAGAAATCAAACTTTATTAGATATGGTTTGATCGATGATGAGTTTTACCGATCTACCAATATACTTGTGGGGCCATGGTCTAGACACTGCTGCTCATCTTCTGAATAAAGTTCCATCGAAGGTCATTCCGACCACTCCGTATGAGTTATGGACTGGAAAGATATAGGGTCTTAAGTATGTTGAGATTTGGGGTTGTCCGGCATATGTAAGAGTTGCACATCGGGATAAACTTGTACCTAGAGGGTATAAGTATCGATTCATTAGATATCCTAAAAATTACATGGGATATCATTTCTATGATCCCGAGAACCGAAATGTGTTCATTGCTCGAAATGCAACTTTCTTAGAAACACAATTTGTGTTAGAAAGTGCAGATCATAGAATGATTGATTTAGATGAATTCAATCAAAATAACATTGAATCGACGATAGAACCAGAAGTTCAGGAAGATGAGATACCTTTGACACAACCACCTCGTAGGTCACAAAGGATATCGAGACCCCCTGTCAGGTACACGACTTCATCTTATGACACCATCGATGTTTTCTTAGTTAAAGAAAAAGATCATTTAACCTACAGAGAGGCGATGTTAGACATTGATGCGGAGAAATGGCTGGAAGCTATGAAATCTGAGATTGCCTCATTGCATGAGAATCAAGTTTGGGACTTGGTTCCGCTTCCCGACGAATTGTTCCTATCGGTTGTAAATGGGTTTACAAAAGGAAGCGGGGGCCCGATGGAAATGTTGAAAACCTTTAATGCCCGACTATTAGCAAAATGATATACTCAGAAATCAGGTATTGATTATGAGTAAACCTTTTCTCCTGTAGTCCATACTTAAGTCAATCAGAATTTTATTAGCTATTGCCGCACACTATGATTATGAAATTTGGCAGATGGATGTAAAAATGACTTTTCTGAATGGAAATCTTGAGGAAGATATCCATATGGAACAACCCGAGGGATTCACATTCGCCAAAGATCCTAATCTGGTATGTAAGCTTAAAAGGTCTATTTATGGACTTAAACAAGCTTCCCGTAGTTGGAATCTTCATTTTGACGATGTGATCAGATCGTCTGGTTTCATTAAAAATGAAGAGGAATTATGTGTCTATAAAAAGGTAAGTGGGAGCATGGTAGTCTTCTTAGTACTTTATGTTGATGATATATTTATTATCGGAAATGATACATGTATGTTACAATCTGTCAAAGCCTATCTCAATAAGAATTTCTCCATGAAGGATTTGGGAGAGGCCTCTTATATACTAGGTATAAAGCTTTATAGAGATAGAGCGAGGAGGTTGATATGACTCTCTCAGTCTAAGTACATTGATTTGATCTTAGAAAGGTACAACTTCGTTGACTATAAGACAATCAATGTGCCTTTCAAACATGGTATTCATCTGTCTAAGAAAATGTGTCCTAAGATAGATGATGAAAATGCTAAAATGTTTAGCCAGCCTTATGCTTCCGCTGTTGGTAGCATAATGTATGCCACGTTATGTACTAGAGCTGATATCAGCATGGCTATAAGTGTTACAAGCCGTAATCAGTCTGATCCGGGTCAGGACCATTGGATGGCTGTGAAACATATTCTGAAATACCTTAAGGGTACAAAGGATAAGTTTCTCATTTATGGAGAAAATGACTTATAATTGAGAGGTTACACAGATTCAGATTTTCAATCTGATCCAGATGATAGAAAGTCTACATCTGGGTTTGTGTTTTCTCTCAATAGCGGTGCCATTAGTTGGAAAAGCACCAAATATGGTTCGACTGCTAATTCCACCATCGAGGCAGAATACATTGTTGCTTCAGAAGCTGCAAAGGAATTTGTCTGGATCAAAATGTTTGTTGCAGAGCTTGGAGTAGTCTCATCTATAGTAGATCTAATTCTGTTATTCTGTGACAACAATGGTGCGATAGCTCAAGCCAAGGAACCTCGCGCTCATCAGAATTCTAAGCATATAGAATGAAAGTATCACATAATTAGAGAAATTTTGGCTAGTGGTGATATTGTACTTTGTAAAGTACGAACTGAAGAAAATATAGCAGTTCCACTGACTAAAGCCTTAACTCCAAGGTGTTTGAGAAACACGTGGAGTCCATGGGTATAAGATACCATCGTGAATGGCACTAGTGTTGGACAAAATGACCCATAGCGTCACTATTTGCACAGATCATTGTGTTCTGTAGCAAATTAACTATGTAACAAGGAAATTGCATTCTCGTCATTTGTGATTAGATCACCATAGATATATAAATGAAGAGAGGTCCCTATGATTAGTTCTGGATTGAGATGATATGAGACAGTATCAGTCCACGAAGGATTAATCATTAAATATCCATAGCCGTAGTATTATCGAGACTGGACATCGATAATGCGGAATAGGCTAGTATTGCACTTGTGCGCGTTGTGAGGGCACAACGGCATAGTTCTCATATATATAAGTATTGGATACTTGTGCAAGTGCGATAGGAGGTCGTGTTTTACCGATGGTACTAGAAACAGCTTCGCTCTGGATAGACCCTTCGGAATCCCATTGGTATTATGACTAGGTGTCTATGGGAGGCCGAAATCAAGGTAGGTGTGTATAGTCTTAACCTGAGACTTACATCGCTAATGCTTACGACAATCGATATACTTTAGTTGAGGTCGTCTAGGAACTGTAACCGGTTCTGTGTACGCCAATGCCGGGTATATTGAGAATCGTAGTGTATTGGATG
>SKCR01021517.1:0-17825 GCA_019454045.1 Zanthoxylum bungeanum | reverse complement strand
CCAAGCGGGTATACTTTTGTATTCCGAAACACTGGGTGTTTTGTTTATAAAGATGATTTTGAGATATGTACAGCTGATGCTAATAATGGTCTTTATATTTTGAATATAAATGAATCTCAAACATATAACATGACAAACAAAGGCTCAAATCGAGTAAAACATATGAAAGTTATCTATGGTATTGTCGTCTGGGACATATTAACAAGACTCGTATATCCACATTTTCAAAGAGTGGATACTTGGATGGATTTGATCCTAATTCATATGATCTCTGCGAATCTTGTTTATTAGGCAAGATGCCTAAAACGCCTTTTAGCGGTCAAGGTGTTCGTGCCACCGAACTGTTAGCCCTCATTCATAGTGACGTATGTGGTGTTGGGCAATTATGACCCATAACGTCACTATTTGTACAGATCATGGTGTTGTTGTACAAATTAACTATGTCACAAAGGAGATTGCTCTCTTATCATTTGTGATTAGATCACCAAGATATATAAATGATATGAGGTCCATATGATTAGTTCCTGGATTGAGAATGATATGATACAGTATCAGTCCATGAAGGATTAATCATTAAATATCCCTAGTCAGAGTATTATCAAGATTGGACATCGATAAATGCATAAAAGACTAGTATTACACTTGTGCGCGTTGTGAGGGCATAACGACATAGTTCTCATATTTTTGGGTATAGGATACTCATGCAACTGTAATAGGAGGTTGTGTTTTACTGATGGTATGGGAAACAGCTTTGCTCTGGATAGACCCCATCAGAATTCCATTGGTAGTATGACTATGTGTCTATGGAAGTCCGAAATCAAGGTAGGTGTATTTGGTCTTAACCTGAGACTTGCACCGCTAATACTTGCGACAATCAATATACTTTGGTTTTGGTCGTCCAGGGCTTTAACCTATTTCTTTGTACGCCTCTTCTGGGTATATCGAGAATCGTAGTGTGTTGGGTGTGATGTCAAGACGGAAGTATCACTCCAGTCATATGAAGATGATGGTCACGTAGGATACGGAACTGGTTCTCTTATATGCTGCAGCTATCGGGATAAAATGACAAGGTCATGTTTATCTGATTATAGAGACTAGTTACCAGACATCCGACATGGCTTCGTACGGGGCAGACACAATTCCAGCTGCAGGCATAGCACGTGATCATCCGAACTGGATCGACATACGCAATACTACGTATACTACGCCTGATATAGATCGCTTATTCCTGTAAGCATGTTTCTGGAGAATTGGGTAGGCATGGCGCTTTGCTAGAAGCCAACCCTATCTTGTAAATCGGTAAAAACGTAGTACTAGGTACTTACGTGATCGGATAGTCCGACGATCGAATTTATTGCCAATATATCCGGGGATCACATGGGTCGCTTCCCGAAGATTCACCGATGACGTATGACTCGCACTTTAATTAATCTGGGATTAATTAGATGAGAGAGAAAATTAATCTGGGATTAATTGCGGAGATATTTTATCTGGGATAAAATATCATTTAAATAGAGATAACGATTAATTTGGAATTAATCGATAAATTAATATATTCGATATATTATACGAAATTGGATTTCGACGCGGAATTTAAATTAGATTTTAATTCGGGCAAACGAGTTAATTTAGAATTAATTCATTAGCGACGTGAATAGGATTTCGCTAGGCATAATCATTTAATTGCGTCGCAACGGAAAATTCGTTAATTTGGAATTAGCGAACCCGAGCCCAGGATTGTTTGCGAGCGCATTCACATTTCGAATTCGAGTGCGGCACACAAGTCACATCAAGCATCAAATCGCTAGTCTCATCAATCGTCAAATCATTAGTCACTTTGAGTGATGTGACAACTTGTCACTTGATTTGATTGATTGATGGATTGATGTAGTGGTTGGCAAGCCTTTATTGTTTGACTTTTCAAAAGCAAATAAATTGGAAAATTAATTTATTAATTGGGAAAGTGTATTAGATACTCAATCCCTTCACCAACCTATCGATCTCTCTCTCTGTTTTTATTTTATTTTTTGGAGCCAAAAACTCCTTCTTCTCTCACACGGTCTAGGACCGAATTTGTTCTACTATTTTTCTGGTTCTACCGAAACACAAGGAGAAGCAAATGATTTTTGTGGCAACAATCATGAGTGATAGCACACATTGAGTTATCCTAAGGTGATAGGGAAGTAATTTCGTGAGCTTGGAATCCATTTTGTAAGCTTGGAGCTTGAAGATTTCTTGGAGGACCAAAGCCGATTTTGGGACATCAAAACCAGTCCACTGCCGAGCTTAATGGAGGAGGGAAGAAGATTTTTGTTGTCCACCGCATTGCTCAACCGCTCGATGTAAGTATTCCATAACTTCCTCGATTGTATTCATACATGTTTTTATGCTTGTTATTCGATCCTTGGGACCGTAGAACTCCAACAATAGTATCAGAGCGGAGTAAAAGCATGAAATTTGATTTAGGGCTTAAAATTGGGTAAATTGATTTTGAGCATGATTTAATGAAATTGGATGATTTAGTATGCTTAAATGTTGTTGAATTGGATATTGATTGGATCAATTTCATGAAAAATTGTTTGGAACAAATTTGCCCAAATTTTATGGCTTGGCCGAAAATTGGATGAACCCTAAATGTCTTGGATTTTTGTTTTTTGATTCATTGGATGAGTTGGAAACAATTGGGTATGTTGATTTAATATCGATAGTGGATTTAATTGGATTGAAACTGAATCGGACACAAATAACCCCTAATTGCCATGAGTTGTATATCATGGAAATGGGTTTGATTTTTGTTAAAATGTGTTGGAAATGTTTTAGTGTTGATGATGCATGATTAATTAGGCTAATTGATATTTTAGAAATGTTAATTGGGTAATTAATTATGTAATGCACTTTGTGTAATTAAATTGTGAAATTGGATTTTTGTAATTTAATTATTTGGGCTTAAAATTGGATTTGGGCTTGTAATGTTGTAAATGGGCTAATTGGGCTTGGTTGTACCAATTTAGGTTTAGGCTAAATTGGTTGGATCCAATTGGGCCCAAAACCGCTTCCATAAAGCCCAAATGCGACTAATGGACCTTAATAATTTAATTGGGCCTAATGGGCCTAAATTGATTTCTGGGCTTATGGGGTTACTCCTTGATTGGACTTTGGTTATTGGGTTTGACCCGAGTTGACCAAAAGTCCACGCCTTAAGAAATTAATTGAAAGCCCATTGGACTTTAATTAAATTGACATTGGACGTTAATCGGGCTTTGAGACCCGTAACGATTAAATTTGGAATTTAAGTCGTGAATGTTCGTCAAATAAAGTGTAGTATTTAATTTGGAATTGAATAGCGAATTAGTATTAAATACATATTAAATTGGATTTAATTTTGTAGTTTAATTTAATTCAAGAATTCGTACTTTGAGTACTTATTCACAAAACGAGTTTGACTCGAGAAAAATCAAATCGTTGTTTGAACATTGGATGGTCATTAATTATCAGATTAATTAATTTGATTAGATTGATTGATAACATGCTTGTGTGATACATGGTTGCGATGCATGAAAAATGTATATCAGATGGATATTAGATGGGTGGGGCAATTTTAGAAATTGTTGTAATAAATTTAGAATTTATTAATTGGACCTGCGTGTCCAGCCTTATTACCTCCTTACTCTTTGTATTCTCTTCTCACTTATTCCCCTCAATGTAAATGAGGTTTTTTTAGAAGTGTAGTGTAACGGGTAGAAGTATATACTTGTGCTAGCGGGAGAGAGAAATATAGAGATTTGATCTAGGATCAATGTGTTAAGTATCCATCCGCATATCATTATTATTTTATTTATACGCGCTTTATTATGCATTTAGAATGCATGTTTAAGGGTGTATGATGATGAGACCTTAACAAAGATAATAAATTGGTTGCCAATTTGCACACGAAAAACCCTCGCAAAATATTAAGCGTTTTTCCTTCCATTGAGTGATTCTTACTCAAGATCCGAGACTTGCATTGGTTTGTTGGCCAAAGTCAAGACCTTTGTCCGTCGAGGATGTGTTTGAATCATGAGAGCTTTGTTCCATATTGGTGTCTTGTCCAAGTTGTGATTTGTTGGCCAAAGTCAAGACCACTTCTTGTCCATCGACATTGATTACGAAGCTTTCCATGGTTAATGGGTCACACTTAACTGGGATCACTAAGTTTGTTGTGCCAAAGCCAAGGCTTAGTTGATTCAGAGGAAAAATGTTAGGCAATATATTGGATATATTGGCATATATAAGATATATGTTTCGGACTTGGATGTCCCCCTAATGGATCTAGGAATTGGATGGGATCCAATTGATCTTAGAGATCTACCTAGTTAATTATCATACAATTTGTTGGCCAAATTCAAGATTGTGTGATATTTAACGGGATCCTAGCCCATAAGGAAACACGGTTTCCCGAGTACTCGACAGAGGGTTAGAGGCTCGCCGAAAAATAGTGGGAGGCAAGAATTGAATTTGCAATATTCGTTTAATTACTTGCCATACGCGCTTAAACAAATATCATTTGTCAAATTAATTAAATGTTAGTTGGACTAATATTTAAAACGTTGTTTTATAAAACAGTTGGACTGTATTCAAATAATTTATTTATAATTGATTATGTAATTGGATTATAATAATCATTATAATAAATAGTACCTAAATCGTTGATTAAATAGTTGGACTATTAGAATCAAGATATAATTGAAATATTGACATTTAAAACATGATCCTAGGGAAAATGTATTTAAATGGTTTAATTTTCAAATTGGGAATAAAATTTCAGGATGGTCTTGGAAACTAATAAGTTACTTTATTTGATAAAATAACATATTAGGCCTAAAGCCCGAAGTTAATCAAATAGTAGAGCATGATCTTTGGAAGATTCATGTGATGATAACTTAAGTGCTTAATCCATTAAGCTAGTCGCAGTAGACTCATTATTTCTTTATCAGAAATAAGGATTAGATCCTTAAAGTATGATAATGAAATTGAATGATCTTCATAAATCTATATTTAGATTTTAGAAGTACTAAATTGCAATACATAACTCTTGGAGAGTTAATGACTATTCTCAAGGAGACAAAGTCAAACTTTGCAATATGGCAAGTATCGCCAGACGCACCTTACTTCGATATTCTAGAAGGCCAAGGCTTGGCCAAAGGCTTCTGGAGTATAAAAAGGGCAAAGGCAAAATCATTATAATCTTCTGGGAAGATAAATGACATATCCCAAAATGTCTGCCTAAATTATGGCAAACGGGATCGCGGAAGCGTGAATGCCGTTTGGACAAAGAGACATGAAGGAATTGAAGAACGGGCAAGGCTCTGACTTCAAATATGTTTGTCATAAAAATATTCACTACTAGTATTAAAATTGGATTTTAGATACTTAGTGTGATACATAAATATACATTGATGTTCAGAATCTGCTTTGAGCAGTATACTGACTTCAATGAGATTTATCTGCGAATCGGAAATGAGACGACAGTCGCTGTTTTAATCGTAGAAACCTGATTTTAGGAACTACCCTCTGGGTGTGTACCTAAATTTGGAAACTGTTATAATGTAACTAGTTTGACTAGGAACATTATCTCTATATCAGTGTTTAATCCGTTGCGGATTTACCTTTATATTCTAGAACACTAAAGTGTTTTATTTTATAAAGATAATATTGAGATAAACACATTAGATGTGAATAACAACATTTATATTTTGAAAGTAAATGAATCTCAAACATATAACATGACAAACAAATAGCTCAAACTGATTTGATCAGAAGAAACTTAAAGTGGCATTGTTGTCTGGGACACAATCAAACAAGACTCTTATATCCACACTTTTGAAGAGTGGATACTGGGACAAATTTGATCTAGTTTATTGGGCAAAGTGCCTATAACACTGTTTACTTGGTAAAAGTACAAATGCCACCGATCTGTTAGCCCTAGTTCATGGTGAAGCAAGTGGGCCCATGTCTAGCTAGGCTAGATGTGGATATGAATATTTCGTGACATTTACGGATGTGGCATCGCATTATGGTTATGTGTTTCTATTGGAACACAAATCGGAAACTTTTAAAGTTTCGACACGAAATAGACAAACAAATCGGCTCAAGTATTAAACCATCACGGTTAGACTATGATGAAAATACTTAAGCAATAAGTTTCTAATATACTTGAAAGAGTATAGTATTCTTTCAAAGAGGACTTCTCCCGGAACACGTCATTTTGACGGTATGTCCGAACAGTGATAAACCGAATTTTGTTAGACATGATAAGGTTAATCATGAGTCGCTCTGAGCTACCATTTCCTTCAACGGATAAGTATAAACAGTGCAGAACTTATTTAGAATAAGGTTCCATAAAATCTGTTTGACAGATCTCATATTAGATATGAACAGGAAAAAAACTAGGTTTCTCATTCCTGAATATTTGGGTATGCTAGGCATATGTTTGGATGATACCAAACTAAAATCCAAATCGGATAAGTGCCAATTGTAGGTTATCCTAGGGATAACAAAGTATAATACTTATACAACTCAGAAGAGAACAATTTAATTGTTGCTCACCATGCGGTCTTCCTAAGAGGAATACCTAATGCAGTGGTAAGTGGGAGGATAGTAAAACTCGATGAAAATCGGAGTAATACTATTCAAGGCACCGATTCCTTAATGGAACACAAATAGTTCATCAAGGATGAAACTATACCATAATCTTCGAATACACAAGAACCGCGTATGTCAAAGAGAGTCAGAAAACAACCTGGGGTATGGGTTTCTGATCTCACCTCATAAAGATGTCAATCTTATTGAGGTATACCAACTGACTACGTATGAGGAAGTGATACAAGGTATCGACTCCCCAATTATGACAAAGTGTCATAAATCCGAAATGGATTCCATGTAAATCGACTATGTTTGGACACTAGTTTATGTACCGCAAGGCATTGTGCCTATTGGTACTATATAAGTCTTCAAGAAAGACATACATGGATGAAAACATACCAACGTATAAAGCTAGGCTTTTAGCGGAAATGTATCGTTATCAACATTGTGTTGGTTACGACGAAACCTTTTACCTGTTGCCACAGTAAATCCATTTGGATAATGCTTGCTAATGTTGCATTTCATTTATGAAATATGCTAGCTTAACGGGAAAATCGCTTTCCTGAAAAGGAAACCTTTTAGAGGATGTTTAAAACATCCTGTCTGTTTTGTCGTACCAAAACTAGCAAACAAGGTTTGCAGGTTATTCGATCCATGTTTGGATTGAAGCAAGCATTTATTTCTTGGAATTATCGTTTTGATGTAGTCATAATAGTTTATGATTTAATTCAAAACGAAATGATTCTTGTGTATATAAGGAGGTTAGTGGGAGCGCACTGACAATCGCTGTCATAAATAATGATAACATACGTCATTTCTTGGAAATGATATTCCCATAAACAATCGGTGAAAGCTTGGCTTTCATGAACACTCTCTGAGAACTCATACATTGAAAAATGTATGCGACCTGGTGTCTCATACGCTTTGAGCATATGAATTCAAAATCGGGTCAATCCTAGTGATAGTCACTGGATAGATGTTAAGAACATCCATTAGTATCTTAGAGATCTAAAGATGCTGTCTTAAAATATGGAGATGGAGAACTTGAAGTGACTGAGTTTTCTACTGCAAGTTTCCTAAACCGCTAATAACGACTATAAGTCGTAAACGGTACTATACAGTTTGAATAACGGAACAGTGAGCTGGAAATCTTCCAAGCAAGATACTGTTACCGAATAAACAACAAATACGAAATATTGCTGCAGCGGAGGCAGCAATAGAAGCCTTCTGGGTCGATAATAAATCTAATTAGATTAGATATAATTCTGTTAGCAGCTGAGCTAGGTTACAGCACAGGCTAAAGAATTAATGGTCTCATCAAAGATCCAGATACATACTTCACTATTCATCTGATTCGTTCGAATCATACATCGTGGGGATGTAATGATCGAATAAATCACATCAGATGATAATCATGCAAATCCGCTAAAGAAAATCTCTCCTCAGCAGTTTGAGCCAACCGTATATAGTTCGGGTGTAAGACACTCGAGTGACTGGCTATAGGCCAAATGGGAGATTGTTGGACAATTATGACCCATAGCGTCACTATTTATACAGATCATGATGTAGTTGTACAAATTAACTATGTGACAAATGAGATTGCTCTCTTATCATTTGTGATTAGATCACCAAGATATATAAATGATAGGAGGTCCATATGATTAGTTCCTGGATTGAGAATGATATGAGACAGTATCAGTCCATGAGGGATTAATCATTAAATATCCCTAGTCAGAGTATTATCGAGATTGGACATCGATAAATGCGTAAAAGACTAGTATTACACTTGTGCGCGTTGTGAGGGCATAACGACATAGTTCTCATATATTTGGGTATAGGATACTCATGCAAGTGTAATAGGAGGTTGTGTTTTACCGATGGTACGGGAAACAGCTTCGCTCTGGATAGACCCCTTCGGAATTCCATTGGTAGTATGACTATGTGTCTATGGAAGTCCGAAATCAGGGTAGGTGTATTTGGTCTTAACCTGAGACTTGCACCGCTAATACTTGCGACAATCAATATACTTTGGTTTTGGTCATCCAGGGCTTTAACCGGTTTCTGTGTACGCCTCTTCTGGGTATATAGAGAATCGTAGTGTGTTGGGTGTGATGTCAAGACGGAAGTATCACTCCAGTCATATGGAGATGATGGTCACGTAGGATATGAAAATGGTTCTCTTATATGCTGTAGCTATCTGGATAAAATGACAAGGTCATGTTTATCTGATTATAGAGACTAGTTACCAGACATCCGACATGTGCTTCGTACGGGGCAGACACAATTCCAGCCCCAGGCCTAGCACGTGATCATCTGATACTGGATCGACATACGCAATACTACGTATACTACGCCTGATATAGATCACTTATTCCTGTAAGCATATTTCTGGAGAATTGGGTAGGCATGTCGTTTTGCTAGAAGCCAACCTTGTCTTGTAAATCGATAAAAACGTAGTACTAGGTACTTACGTGATCGGATAGTCCGACGACCGAATTTACTGCCAACATATCCGGGGATCTCATGGGTCGCTTCCCGTAGATTAACCGATGACGTATGACTCACACTTTAATTAATCTGGGATTAATTAGATGAGAGAGAAAATTAATCTGGGATTAATTACGGAGATATTTTATCTGGGATAAAATATCATTTAAAGAGAGATAACGATTAATTTGGAATTAATCGATAAATTAATATATTCGTATATTATACGAAATTGGATTTCGATGCGGAATTGAAATTAGATTTTAATTCGGGCGAACAAGTTAATTTAGAATTATTTCATTAGCGACGTGAATAGTGATTTCGCTAGGCATAATCATTTAATTGCGTCGCAATGGAAAATTCGTTAATTTGGGATTAGCGAACCCGAGCCCATGATTATTTGCGAGCGCATTCGCATTTCAAATTCGAGTGCGGCACACAAGTCACATCAAGCGTCAAATCTCTAGTCGCATTAAGCGTCAAATCATTAGTCACTTTGAGTGATGTGACAACTTGTCACTTGATTTGATTGATTGATGGATTGATGTAGTGGTTGGCAAGCCTTTATTGTTTGACTTTTCAAAAGCAAATAAATTGGCAAATAAATTTATTAATTGAGCAAGTGTATTAGATACACAATTCCCTTCACCAACCTATCGATCTCTCTCTCCTTTTTTTTTGGAGCCAAAAACTCATTCTTCTCTCACACGGTCTAGGACCGAATTTGTTCTTCTGTTTTTCTAGTTCTGCCGAAACACAAGGAGAAGCAAATGATTTTTGTGGTAAAGCCGATTTTGGGACATCAAAACCAGTCCACTGCCGAGGTTCATGGAGGAGGGCAGAAGATTTTTGTTGTCCACCGCATCACTCAACCGCTCGATATAAAGTATTCGGCAACTTCCTCGATTGTATTCATACATGTTTTTATGCTTGTTATTCGATCCTTGGGACCGTAGAACTCCAACATGTGGGCCCATGTATAGCAAGGCTAGAGATGGATATGAATACTTCGTAACCTTTATGGATGATGCATCGTGTCATGGTTATGTGTATCTTATGAGACACAAGACGAAAACTTTTGAGAAATTCAAAGAGTTTCGAAACGAAGTAGAAAAATAGACCGGCAAAAGTATTAAAACATTGCGGTCGGACCGTGGTGGAGAATCCTTGAGCAATGAGTTTCTTGATTACTTGAAAGAATATCGTATTCTTTCACAGTGGACTCTTCCCGGAACACCTTAAGCAAACGGTGTGTCCGAATGGAGAAACCAGACTTTGTTAGACATGGTAAGGTCTATGATGAGTCGCACTGAGCTACCAATTTCCTTCTGAGGATACGCATTGAACAATGCAATACTTATTTTGAATAAGGTTCCGTCAAAATCTGTTGGACAGACTCCATATGAAATATGGACAGGAAAGAAACCGGGTTTCTCATTCCTGAAGATTTAGGGATGCCTGGCATAGGTTAAACGTTTGGATGGTACCAAACTAGAACCCAAATAGGATAAATGCATATTTGTAGGTTATCATAGGGAAACCAAAAGATATTACTTCTACAACCCACAAGAGAACAAGGTATTTGTTGCTCTCCATGCGATTTTCCTCGAAAAGGAATTTCTAAATTCAGTGGTAAGTGGGAGGAAAGTAGAACTCTATGAAAATCGTAGTGATACTGTTCCTGGCACCGACTCCCTAACAGAACACGAACAGTTCATCAGGGATGAGACCGTTGTAGGCAGTGCATTTTTTCATAAGACCCGATGATGAGCCTTATATGGAGGCACTACCCTTTAAGTTGCGGAAGTCGTATGAAACGGACGTCAGAAGGGAAAATTCAAAAATCAATACCTTACCAGATTTCATTCGTTTGCTTGGCCTCAGGTTTGCTCCATTAATCTATATTTTAACTGTTAGACTCGGCCTAAAAATCCCCGCATCCTACATCAAGCCACACGCCCAAGCCCATTAAAGAGCCATCCCACACGCCCAAGCCTCCAAGCCCAATACAAAATAATTAAAACATTAAACACATGTTAAAATCCAAACAAATCACCTTTCTAATTTAAATAAATCACATGCCTAAAATAAATAAATCAAATCAAATATCCTTCCTATATTAAATAAATCAAATCAAATCTCATAAATCCCTTTCCTAAATTAAATAAATCACCTTCCTAAACTAACGAAATTATTTTCTTATAACAAACTAATTAAAACTTCCCCATGTTCACACAATCTTCATTTCCTACCCATACAAGGACAACCCTAACCCACTCTTATAAAAAACACACAAAACAAACCTTCTAGAGAGCTCATCCTCACGACATAAAGTCTTTTCTTCTCCCTTCACACCCTCTCTCTCTCCTCTTCTCTCCACCCACACGGCCAACCCTAATAGCATCATCTCTCTCAACTTGAAACCACAACAACAACACTGAACATAAAAACAAGAACAAAACATAAACCCTAAACACAGCCTCTATTCTTCTCGAGTCACACAGCCACGTGAAGATCAAAAAACACATGCAGACCATTAATATCCAATAATAGCACCAATCAAGCCAAAACTGGCACTCACAAACTGCCATTCACAAGCCCTAGACATGCACACAGCAGCTATAGCTCACCGATTAAGCCACTAAGGCGCACTCACTATTCATCAAACAGCATGGACCAACAATCTAGCAGCCTTCTCTGACCCCCATCTCCCTTTGACAGATCAACAAAACCAAGAACCCTAAACGACCTTCTCCACATTCACTCTCTCTAAACGCACAGCACCCTCCTCACTCACGCAGATCAACTTAAAAAAAACCCCAACAGTTCATTCATCTTTCGGCTCTCGACACACATAGCTGCTCTCACCAAACACCCTCCACTCTCTTTTCGGCAACCCCCCACAGTCACCACCAACTCCATCTCCTCTCTCTAGATGCTTCACAGAAACCCTAACCTGAACCTACGCAGCTCAGCCCTCTCAAAACGGCCCAAATTGCTCACAAAATAAGCCCCATAACCGAACAAGAAACTGACCCAAACCAGCCCCTAAATCGGTCCAAAACAGTAGCCAAATAACCCCGAAACAGCGACCGAAACAGACACGCAAACAGTAGCAAAATATGTCAAAAAGTGACAAAAAATAGCAGTAAAATAGAGAAACAGCAACCCAAAAACAGTGAAGCAACGAAGGAAAATATTGAACCAATGAACCAGAGGAGTGGCAGAGCATTAACCCTTCCGACGACCGCGTAACGCACTTTCAAGAAGCGACTTAAAAGGTAAGACCTAAGGGCACCCTTTTATTTATTCTCGTTCATCTTTTTAATTATTAGTATTTCTTAGCATGCGTATTATTGGTTCATGTACGTTATTGTTGTGGGATGAATGATTTTATGATATCTCTCGTGGTCTATCGGATGGAAACCCAAATGTAAATTCCGTAGCCGAATCCGAATGGACGGTAGTGCGGTCTGAACTTGGTATACAATTCCACGTACTACTTGAGCAACTTACATATTTCATTTATCTAATCTTGTGTTTATCCATGGTTCATTAGAAATAACACGTTATTTCCATGCATGATTTAGTTATTTCTCTCGCATTAGGAGCTTAATTATATCTATTCAATGTTTATGTTTAGACAAATACTATTTATTTATGTTTCTACATTTATCAATTTATTATGTTTATGAAATTGTGTGCTTAGCGTTATGTCGATTTACTTTTATGCATGCAAACTTAGATATAGGTACTACTCCTATGTATGCAAACTTAGATATAGGTTATTCTTGCGTATGTATGTTGCGTAGACTCGATTATATTATCGCATAAATCCGTTCATTACAAGTGGCATAAGTAAGGGACCATTTCGAACCCAACGGTTTGAGGTCTTCCCTTGCGAGGGGTGAGTGCGGCCTTAAATCATTTCCCAGTTCACACTGGGTGGCGACTCCTTTATTCTCCGGTTTAGTCCCCCGCGGGCTACTCTATACTCCCGACCGGGCTGCGAGCCTAGAACAACGTCTCCGATTTCTGTGTCCTACAGTCTGGCGACTCCACTGGGGATAGAGAATCGGCCCCGAAATAATGTCTTGTACTGTTTGTGATATTTGCTTTAGTTAATCGTGTCTACAAGTGGGTTGGGTCCAAGTGGTTTAACCAAAGGCATTATTAGAGTTATGTAATGATTTGGTGTCTTCCTTCACTCACTACCTTTCTATAGCCGAAAGGAAAGATGTGAAGACACCTATATAATCATTTACTCAAAGCTTACCGTGATGGACTAATTTGGAGGATCTATTGTTTATTCATGTCACCAAGGCGATAAGAGCCTAAGAGGCAAGGGTATTTAAGAGAGTTCGCTCCACCATCGCTCCGGGGAATCTTCAATAAGAAATCCATTTGACCGTCATTCATGTATAATCATTCGTTGGCACGTACCTTAGCGTATAAAAAAGGGTGTGCTCACTTGGTCGTCCGAACCCTTGAGTGGGGAGACCTAGTTGTGGGCAATCCTTCACCAGCGGGAGCCTTTATCTATACTCCTATAAACCCACATGTGAACCATAGTTGTATCACCTATAGAAGCCACCCTTTTATGCTTGTGTTTGAGACCATCATCATTTGGATTCAGTTGGACTTCTTGTCATGAGATGTGAACTTGTTGGGCCATTTAAACTGGGATGAGTTTGTGTCTTATGACAATTGGGCCAAAAGCTTCTAAAATGACGATGGGCCATATTGTGTTTGGGCCCCTTACCATTTGAAGTTATTTAGCCACGTTATCGCGAAAGTGTAAACTTGTTGGGCCTTTTTCAACTGGGACAAGTTTGCACCTCGCAATAGTATGATTGAATGCTTTAAAATGATAAAGGGCCAACTTGTATGAAAACCTCGATGGGCTTAGAAAGTCCAAACGTTATCCAAATATGCTAGAAGCATGAGTTCGATATCCGCACGGGCTTTCATCCGGAAAGGATACGCCTTGTTACGACATATTTGTATACTTTTGGACGCTTCTAAGTTCATTCCCACGACCACGGTTGCCGAAAGCCCAATTCGTCGTTTCTAGACAATGGCATGATCCCATAATCGGCTTAGTCCGTGTGGAAAATGGGCGGTCTTTATCTTTTACCGATGGAAAGGGACCGAGGTAGCCAAGGTTCACTCCGTAGCATAGGAGAGAACGATTTTGTGTACCCCATATTGGTGCATAAAATAAACCATACCTAGGACATAAATGGACATACCACGAGTGTGGGAGGAATAAGGTCGGAAGGATATATTCTGTTTTGATAACCACATGCATCTCATGCATACACGCATCATGCTAACCCATTGTCTTAAAAGCCATCATAGATATCCGTTGGGTTAGAAAAGAAAGACTTGTCAATAAGAGTTTAGCAAACCTGGATGTCGGGGAAAAAGAAACCGAGAAACTGAAAACTTTATGGAAAGGATAGAATGACCATTGGGGGGCCTTCAGCAAAAAAAAAGAGAGAAAAAAAAGAATTTTTTTTTGTTCTTAGTCCTTAATAGTTAGGCCTAAGTCCAATGATGAAATCGTTTGCTCTAGGGAGAAATCTTAGAAACGATAAACTCTTGATGTGCTTTTATCAGATACTTTGAGTAATTGATCTATGTTAGACTCGTAAGCACTTGATTATGGTTCTTAGCAGTGAAAACCTGAGTAGTTAGCAAAGTGACTAGTTGAAGAAATTGCAGGTCGGTGAATGACCGTTCGCCTAAATGTCTATCCTGATTTGCTTGTGTTATGATGTGCGGTATGGTTGAAAATAAAAGAAAAGTCTCTAAGGAAAAGAATTAAACCACCTATAACCGATAAGCGTGAAGCTACCCATGGGCAAGTATTAGGACCACTATGAGGAGAAATACTACCTTAAATGGTAGGTGTGTTGAAAAAAAAAGAAAAAAAAAAAAGAAGAAGAAGAAGAAGTTCAAAACGAAAAGAAAAAGAGAGAGACAAAAGAGAAATAGAACCATACCACATTGAGCACATAAAAGCAACTGCAGGCATAATTGAGACATCTAGGTTGGTTTGACCCATCGATCCCAATTTTTTGATGAAATCATCGAGTTGGCTTACCTGGGGATGAATGTGCAAAGGAACCTTTGCACACACACACTTTGAGTCTGGCTTAGATCATTTATTCAAAGACTTAGATTTGAGTTGCATTGAATGTTTTGAAGGTTCTATGGTTTCAATATTGGGCATTCTTTGAGGGAAATAATATGTGTAACTATTGGGACTATTTCGTAGCTTGTAATATAGCATGTTGATATGGAATGCCCCACCATGTGGTTCATCTTGACCAAGTGCAAACAACGGATAACAGAAAGCCAAACCAAGACTGGGGGCGGCCAATCTACCACCTCGCGAATAAGGGACATAATGGAATCTTGAGTCATGGGATCAAAGAAAACTGAGCAATCACCTGAAGAGAACTGGCAAAAGGAAACTGTAAGCATGCTAGGGGGGATAAAAAACTTTTGATGGCAAGGGGCGCCGAGGAGCAAAAAGAAGGCCTAACCCATCGGAATAGGAAACATATTCATGCATGCATGCATACACGTCATATACACGCAATTTTGGTATTGTTTTTGTTCACAGGTTTAAAGAAAATGAAAAAAATGACAAATACGAGCAAGCCGGGAATGGCAACACACATCATCACCAGTTTCGGGAATGAATCCCAGGGTCGAGGCCCACATTATCAGCAGTTTCGGGAATGAATCCCAGGGTCGAGGCCCACACTGTCAGCAGTTTCGGGAATGAATCCGAGGGTCGAGGCCCACACTGTCAGCAGTTTCGGGAATGAATCCAAGGTCGAGGCCCACATTATCAGCAGTTTCGGGAATGAATCCAGGGTCGAGGCCCACATTATCACCAGCTTCGGGAATGAATCCCAGGGTCGAGGCCCACATTATCAGCAGTTTCAGGAATGAATCCCAGGGTCGAGGCCCACACTGTCAGCAGTTTCGGGAATGAATCCGAGGGTCGAGGCCCACACTGTCAGCAGTTTCGGGAATGAATCCCAGGGTCGAGGCCCATATTATCAGCAGTTTCGGGAATGAATCCCAGGGTCGAGGCCAACATTATCAGCAGTTTTGGGAATGAATCCCAAGGTCGAGGCTCACATTATCAGCAGCTTCGGGAATGAATCCCAGGGTCGAGGCCCACATTATCAGCAATTTCGGGAATGAATCCCAAGGTCCATGCCCACATCATCAGCAGTATTGGGAATGAATCCCAGAGTCGAGGCCCACATTGTCAGCAGTTTCGGGAATGAATCCCAGGATCGAGGCCCATATTATTAGCAGTTTCGGGAACGAATCCCAGGGTCGAGGCCCATATTGTTAGCAGTTTCGGGAATGAATCCCAGGGTCGAGGCCCACATTATCAGCAGTTTCGAGAATGAATCCAAGGGTCAAAGCCCACATTCAGCTCAATTCGGGAACAAAGCCCAGGGAACAAAGCCCACATTCAGTACAGCTCGGGAACAAAGCCCACATGTGGTTCGAGAATAAAGCCCAGGGGTCAAAAGCACCTCGCCATCACATTCAGCACAGTTTGGGAATAAAGCCCACTCTCTACACAGCTCGGGAACAAAACCCACAGTCAGCTTAATTCGGGAACAAAGCACATGGGTCAAAAAGCACATTGCCATCACATTCAGTACAAAACGGGAAAAAAGCCCAGGGAACAAAACCCACATTCAGTACAGCTCGGGAACAAAGCCCACAGTCAACACAGTTCGGGAACAAAGCCCACATTCGGTACAGCTCGGGAACAAAGCCCACTTTCTACATAGCTCGGGAATAAAGCCCACACTCAGTACATATCGAGAACAAAACCCAGAGAACATAGCCCACATTCAGCACAAATCAGGAACAAGACCCACAACTCAATTCAGGGAACAAGACCCTCAACTCAATTCGGGAACAAGACCCACAACTCAATTCAGGGAACAAGACCCACAATTCAAGTTGGGAACAAGACCCACAATCGGGAACAAGACCCGCAATTCAATTTGGGAATAAGACCCACAATCGGAACAAGACCCACAATCGGGAACAAATTCAATTTGGGAACAAGACCCACAATCGGGAACAAGACCCGCAATTCAATTTGGGAACAAGACCAACAATCGGGAACAAGACCCGCAACTCAATTTGGGAACAAGACCCACAATCGGGAACAAGACCCGCAACTCAATTTGGGAACAAGACCCACAATCGGGAACAAGACCCGCAATTCAATTTGGGAACAAGACCACAATCGGGAACAAGACCCGCAATTCAATTGGGAACAAGACCCACAATCGGGAACAAGACCCGCAACTCAATTTGGGAACAAGACCCACAATCGGGAACAAGACCCGCAATTCAATTTGGGAACAAGACCCACAATCGGGAACAAGACCCGCAACTCAATTTGGGAACAAGACCCACAATCGGGAACAAGACCCGCAACTCAATTTGGGAACAAGACCCACAATCGGGAACAAGACCCGCAACTCAATTTGGGAACAAGACCCACAATCGGGAACAAGACCCACAACTCAATTAGGGAACAAGACCCTCGGCTCACTTCGGAAACAAAACCCACTCGGTGGTTTGGGAATAAGACCTAGGGGTCACAGCACCTCGCCATCAATCTCAACTCAATTTACTCTCACCAAACACCCTCCATT
>SKCR01021516.1:0-17648 GCA_019454045.1 Zanthoxylum bungeanum | reverse complement strand
GGCCGGTTTGCCAGTCTGCCAATACAACAGCTATAAAATATTACTCTTTGAGATTGGTAAGCACAAATAAGACCGAATCACTATTGGGAAGCGGCCACGAGTGCGCAGCGAAAAATTAAAAATTATGATGTCGTTAACCCTTTGCCCAATACCCATTTGTTTTTATTATTCTACAAGCCTAGGCATGTTACTATATATTCTAAGCATAAAAACTCATAAAACATGCAAAGAACATAAACCTAAACATGCTAACAATCATAAGAACTCTAATTAAAATAAAGAAAGAAAAAGACTTACTTGAACCGAATACTACTCCAGTCCGCCCTCCAGTATACAATCTTTTCTCGAAATCAGCAAACTATTCCACGTTCCAAAGAGCCACCCAAGTGTATGGCCTCCAAAGGTGCACACACCAAAGCCAAAACTCAACGGCAAGACTACGCCTTGAGTGCACGGGTATTTTGCCCTTGGTGCTAGCCTAGGCAAATACCTCAAAACTTTTAACTTGAGATTCCTCTAGTCAATTAGACTTAAGGATCCTCAAAATCAGTGGCTTACTCTTAAACTTTAGAGTTGCTCACTTATATAAACCCAAGATATGAAAGGTTTTGGTGTAAAAATTTGTAAAGAATTCTTTGGGTTTATATAGGTGCTCCAAAGACAACAAAATTAATTAAGAATCCGATGTGGGATAAATGCTAATTAAATCTTAGCCATTGGATCTTAATATAGTGGTTTAATGAGATTATAAAACCGTAATAAGAGTTTGGGCCGAATTGGAATTCAAAACAAATAAAATAAAAATAAAATAAAAAATGTAGATTTTTTTTTCAATTCCCAAGTGCCCATATCGTCCTTCATCAATCCCTAAGCCACTTTGGAACCTCATAAATGATATGTTCAATAATTAAACACATTGAACCATTTATGACTAATTCCTACAGTAATCATATATGCTGTAAAATGTGTACTGTGCACTGTTAACCATTGATTTTAACTTTGTTGTGTGTGACCTTTTGGGTTCCCCTCAAGTTGGACATGAAATGAATCGTGATAATTTAATCGAACATAAATTATCCTCCGATCAGATGGTCGTTCAATTTCAATGACCAAGGTTGACATCTAGCAATATGCCAAGGCCCCCAAATGAGAAGGAAATATATATACCCATTCTGTATGCGATTTACATATGATACGGTCCCTCGCCTCACTGTTTCCCCATCGTTTGACCTAGGGTATGGAAAATGTTTACCCATATAGTGAAAGGTATGATGTTGATAGTGTCATGAATCGTGCTAACCCAAGAATCTCACATGATTCTTCTGCTGCGGTCACAGTCTCAAGCATTGATAACAAATATCAACCCGAAAACTGGAATACTACTCTTATAAGAAAATATTATTCGAGAGAGTGGCGGTTCTCTGTTGTATCTTGACAAACTTCACGTGTTTCAACAAATGACCCATTCATACCCTTATGACTGAATCTTTTGAATTGGGGAAGGAGAATGACAAAGTCATTTGATCCATACAAAAGATTGTAAAGACCTCAAGTCTAAGGACTAGTCATACAATCGATACATAAATTTTCTCACAGACACATGGGATAAACACTCCATATGGAAAATTTTGGCGGTCAGTTCGATGGACACGAGCAACTTATGCATCCATGTGATACACCAAGTGGACGGATCTCCGCTAGTGGCCTATGAGATCGGCTACCCCACTTAAGGGTGGATCATATCATCATGCTAGTCTCTCCGCTTTGTGAACGCCCTGATTATTCACAAAACTATGACTAGGAACGTTTAAGAGTAATGATTCTCATAAGGCGTGGAAGCCATCATCTTATTACTCCAAAGGCTTTATTACATTGTTTGATGATTCATATAATTTATGTAAGACACGTATAATAAAGATTGTAATTTTATTAATTAATGAAAATATTGCAAATACATGTACATTTAGCCCATCCACAAGTTGGGTATACGGCATATCCCTAACAATCTCCCACTTGCACTATAGCCAACTAGTATGAATCTGGACACCATACTCTTGGGTGTGCCTTTCATGCTTTTGTTGAGTCAGCCCTTTAGTCAGAGAATCTGCAAGAATATCTTCTGTAGGTATTTTCTCTCAACAATCTCCCTGATGAGATGAAATCGCCTGAGTACATGCTTGGATTTATGGTGGGACCTTGGTTCATTTGATTGAGCAATGGTGCCTGTGTTGTCACAGTACATCGTGACGCCATTCTTTATCGCGGGAAGCACTTCCAGCTCCGTGATGAACTTCTTTTTTCCAGACTGTTTCTTTTGCTGCCACAGATGCTACAATATACTGGGCTTCAGTGGTGGAGTCCACTGTAGTTGACTGCTTAGAGCTTTTCCAACTGAAAGCTCCGCCATTCAAAGTAAACAGATATCCTATTTGTGATCTTCTGTCATCCATATCAGTCTGAAAGCTCGCATCACAGTAACCAATGACTTTCATCTCAAAACAATCTCCGTATGTCAAAAACACATCCTTAGTTCTTCTCAGACACTTGAGGATTGTTTTGACAGCTGCCCAGTGTTGCTCACCAGGATTTTCTTGATACCTGCTCGTTATGCTAAGAGCATAAGAGACATCAGGTCTTGTACATAGCATGACATACATGATCGATCCTATTGCTAAAGCATAAGGGATCTTACTCATGCGCTCTCTATCTAAAGGAGTATGTGGACATTGCTCCATAGATAATTTGATTCCATGACAAGTAGGTAAATTACCTCTTTTGGAATCTTCCATTTTCAATCTTTTCAAAACTTTATCTATGTAGGTAGATTGAGAAAGTCCTAACAACCTTTTAGATGTATTACGGTAGATCTTAATGCCGAGGATGTAGGCTGCTTCTCCCAAATCTTTCATGGAGAAATTCTGAGATAACCATTGCTTGGTGGCTTACATCATGGGAATATCATTCCCGATGATTAATATGTCATCGACATATAATACAAGAAATATAACAGCACTCCCACTACTTTTCCTATGAACACAAGGCTCATCTTTATTTTTGATGAAGTCAAATTCTTTGATTGTCTCATCAAATTGTATATTCCAACTTCTGGAGGCTTGCTTGAGTCCATAAATGGATCATTTAAGCTTGCATACTTTATTATATCATCCTTAGATGTAAACCCCTCAGGTTGTGTCATATAGACTTCCTCTACGAGGTCCCATAAGGAAAGCTATTTTTGACATCAATCTGCCAAATCTCACAATCAAAGTGTGCAGCTAGTGCTAGTAAAATTCAAATGGACTTTACATTGCAGTAGGCGAGAAGGTTTCGTCATAGTCAATTCCTTGGATTTGTCTATAACCTTTCACCACCAACCTAGCCTTATAGTTTTGGATGTTGCCTTCTGCATCAGTTTTACGCTTGTAAATCCACTTGCAGCCTATGGGTTTTATCCCTTCAGGTGCATCCACCAAGTCCCAGACTTGATTCTGATACATAAAGTCTATTTCAGATTTCATGGCCTCAAGCCACTTGACTGAATTAATGTCACACATTGCTTCGTCATAACTGGTGTGATCGTCATTATCAATGACCTGATCATGTTCCTTATCAATATGGAAACCATATCTTTCAGGCTCATATCTTTTCCTACCAGACCTTCTAAGTTCATAACCTTGTGGTTGTTCCGTCGCTGCCCTTTTGAGGGGCCTGGGGTTTAGTTCTATGTTAGTTTGTTCTTCTCGTACCTCATCGAGGTCAAGTCTACTCCCACTATATTTCTTGAGAATGAATTCATTCTCCAGAAATTTAGCATTTTGTGAGACAAATGTTTTTTGTTCATTTGGGACGTAGAACACGTATGCTCTTGAGTTCAAGGCTTATCCTACAAACTTACATTTAACTGTCCTATCATCCAATTTGTTAGTTTGTGTGAGCTTAACATATGTGTCACATCCCCAAACTCTTATATATATAAGACTAGGATGTTTCCCAGAACATAACTCATATGGTGTTTGACTAACAGTCTTGGAAGGAACTTGGTTTAGTAGTAGTGTTGCAGTTTCTAATGCAAGACCCCAAAATGAAAGAGGTAGATCCGTGTCTGGCATCATTGATCAGACCATATCTAATAATGTCTGATTTCTAATTTCGGAGACCCCATTATGCTGTGGAGTTCCCGGAGGAGTCCACTGGGAAACAATGCCATTTTCTCTCAAGTAATCTTAAAATGCGTCGCTTAAGTATTCACCACCTCGGTCAGACCTTAATGACTTAATACTTTTATTAAACTGGTTTTCTACTTCAGCTTTGAAGTCTTTGAATTTCTCAAAGGCTTCAAATTTGTACCGCATAAGGTACACATACCCATATCGCCAGTGATCATCGATAAAGGTAATGAAGTAGGAGAATACACCTCTAGCGGTGACTGACATTGGTCCGCATACATCAAAGTGTATGAGTCCTAATGTCTCCGCTGCACGCTGTCATTTACCTTTGAAGGGTAATTTGGTCATTTTACCAAGTAAACAAGACTCACAAGTTCCATAAGGTTTATATTTGAAGGGTCTGAAATACCCATCCTTATGTAGCTTAGTTAATCTTGTTTCATTGATATGACCTAAGCGAATGTGCCATATAAGTGATTCATTGAGATTATTTGAGTTAACGTTGTATATATTAAAGGTTGAACATTCTTTGTTAGTTTGTAAGACATAGATACCATTATTCAAAATACCATCTCTATATTTTATTTCATTGAAATAAATAGAACATTCATTAGAACTTATTAGGCATGAAAAGCCTTTATTACATAAAGAAGAAATTGAAATGATATTCTTTACTAGAGAATGTACATAAACACAATTTTCTAAGTCTAAAACTAAACCATTCGGTAAAACTAATGAATACGTCCCCACGCACAATGCAGCCAGTTTTGCTCCATTACCCATGCGTAAGTCAACCTCCCCATGACGGAGTCCTCCCACTGTTTTCTCAGGCCCTGCACATTGTTACACAAGTGAGTCCCACAACCGTGTCAAGCACCCAAGTAGAAGGTTCAAATTTTTGAGAATATAGTTCAATAATATACAACATACCTGAAGCATTGGGCTTCTTGGCCTCTTGGGCTTCCCTAGCTTCCTTGGCTTTCAAGGATCTGCAGTCTTTCTTCCAATGACCCTTCTTTCCACAAAAGAAACATTCCCCCTTTCTTTTTTTCTCTCTACCTTACCATTGGGATTTAGGTGATCTGGAGCATTGGCCTTGCCCTTATTTTTCTTTGGGCCTAGTGGCTTCAAGTCCGTACCCGTAAGCATGACGAAGGTTTTAAGCTCCGGTTTCAAGTCATTCTCTACTTGCTTTATCAAATTGTGCAATTCTGCTAAAGTAGCTTCTTTATTAGACATATGAAACTGTATAATAAAGTTAGAGAAGTCTTTTGGTAATGACTGAAGAATTAGATCGTGACCTATCTCATGATCCATGATGAACCCGAGGTTTGCCAATTTTTCAATGTGGCCAAACATCTTAAACACATGTCCACTAACAGATCCTTCCTTATACCTTGTTTGGAATAAGGCACATGACTGGTGCTTACACAAACGCGTATAATGCAAGCACACGTATCGTTCAAGTAGTATAAAAAGTATCGATCCCACGAGGACTTAATGTTGGGTTTCTAGTTAGTCCCAAGATCAATTTCAAGCAAGAAATCATGTGTGAATACAACAAAGAAGCATGGCGGAATCATACTTACATTGATCGGTTATGTGATGCGAGGAACAAAAAACTTCTTGGCTCCTTGAGCTCTCGGTAATGGCCCAAAATTGTGCTCCTCCATTTTTGGTCATGTCCTCCATTGATGCTCCAAGCTCCAAGCTTTGCAAATGGTGATTCTATGCTCACAAGTTGGTTTCCCTATCACCTTCGGATGACCCTTCATGTGCTAGCATTGGATAGATTTGCCACAAATCTTCCATTGACTTCATCTTGTTCCCTCGGCATTTGGCAAGAAAAATGAGAGAGAAGTGGCCCTTGGCCGAATACAAGAGAGGAGAAGAGAGAGTGAGAGATGTGTTGGTTATTTGATTTCAAAATCAAAATAAAACATATACCAAAATTTGTAAAAAGCATTTCAAAAATTCAACAAAATTTGGAGCCAAAATGGCAATAAATGCCATCAACCACTCTTATCACTATTCAATCAATCAATGATGACAAACATCACTTCACTCAAAGTGATGTGACTTCCATCACTTGATTGACTAGTGATTTGACGCTAGATGTGACTTGTGGGCCGCACTTGAATTCGAAATGCGAGTGGGCCCGCAAACACTCCCGGGCTCAGGTTCGCTAATTCTGAATTAACGAATTTTATGTTGCGACGTAATTAAATTAAATCAAATATAATTAAATAATTATGCCTAGCAAAATTACTATTCACATCGCTTGCGAATTAATTCTAAATTAACTCGTTCGCCCGAATTAAAATCTAATTTCAATTCCGCGTCGAAATCCAATTTCGTATAATATATCGAATATATTATTTTATCGATTAATTCCAAATTAATCATTCTCTCTCTTTAAATAATATTTTATCCCAGATTAAATATCTCCGTAATTAATCCCACATTAATTTCTCTCTCTTATAATTAATCCCAGATTAATAAAGTGCGAGTCATACGTCATCGGTGAATCTTCGGGAAGCACCCATGAGATCTCCGGATATGTTGGCAGTAAATCCGGTCATCGGACTATCCGAACACGTACGTACCTAGTACTACGTTTTTACCGATTTATAAGACATGGTTGGCTTCTAGCAAAGCACCGTGCCTACCCAATTCTCCAGAAATATTCTTATAGGAATATGTGATCTATATCAGGCGTAGTATACGTAGTTTTGCGTATTTCGATCTAGTATCGGATGTCAAGTGCAAGGCCTGGGGCTGAAATTGTGTCTGCCCCGTCGGAAGCACATATCGAATCTCTGGTAACTAGTCTCTATATCATGGATAATCATGACCTAGTCATATTATCCCGATGACTGCAGTACATAAGAGAACCAGTTCCGTATCCTACGTGATCATCATCTCCACTATAACTGGAGTGATACTTCCGTCTTGACATCACCACCAAAACACTACGATTCTCATATATACCCAGAAGAGGCGTACACAGAACCTATTAAAGCCCTGGATGACCAAAACCAAAGTATATTGATTGTCGCAAGTATCAGCGGTGCAAGTCTCAGGTTAAGACCAAATACACCTACCCTAATTCGGACTTCCATAGACACATAGTCATACTACCAATGGAATTTCGAGGGGTCTACCCAGAGCAAAGCTGTTTCTGTACCATCGGTAAACACAACCTCCTATTACACTTGCATGAGTATCCAATACCAAAATATGAGAACTATGTCGTTATGCTCCCAAAACGCGCACAAGTGTAAACTAGTCTTTTACGCATTATCAATGTCCAATCTCGATAATACTCTGACTAGGGATATTTAATGATTAAACCTTCGTGGATTGATATTGTCTCATCTCATCTCCATCCGGAACTAATCATATGGACCTTTTATCATTTATACATCTAGGTAATCCAATTATAAATGATAAACGGGCAATTTTCCTTTGTCACATAGTTAATTTGTACAACAACACCATGATATGTACAAATAGTGATGCTATGGGTCATAATTGTCCAACACTTAATACCTAATCTATTAATTTTATGAGGTCAAATGATTTCTAGTATTAACAGGTTGATTGATTGATTTGAAATGGTGAAGATTTTAAATTTAAAAACAAGTAAATAAAATTGCACGAAGGTAGGTTTAAGGAAATTCTATATTAAAAAACTATCTAGGGTTATGATTTCTTCCAATATCATTTTAAAGATGAAGTGGTTATTTTATGTTGCGTAATAAATTGGTTACTAACCTGGAACACTAAATTATGCGAAAGCCTATGTCGATGGTCAGACTCAAATACCCAGTATAACCCAAATGAAGCATATGTCTTTGTCAACCAAATTACCTGGATTCATTAAGTTTAAGTTCCAATTATGGCTACCCCGCCCGACAGGGTATATGTCTATCCTGTAAGGAAATCTATTAAAGGGTATCTATCAATAAAGATCGTGGGCTATATAAGTCTAAGGCTGAAACCTAAAATTCCTTTGTCAAGTTTATTTTAGATTTACGAGATCAATCTTATTAGTGGCCAATTAACAAGACGCATTAAGCTTAAGACTTAATAAGTAAACCTTTAAATTACCCAAACTATAAAATAACCCCATTATAACCTGGTAATATTAGAATTCATCACCACCCTAGATACCTACTTTAGTTATAACACATAACTAGGGCGAGTAAAAACTTAAAAGTAAAAGACATAAAGTAAAAATGCTGAAAAGTAATTGCGGGAAAGTAAATTACAATAAAATAAAATGCTAAGGTAAAATGATCAACTTTTACTATTTACTATTTAGATATCTCCATTAATTATATTAAACTTGTGATTATTTTACCAACCAGCCATATAGGCGGTAACCTGATTAAGTCAAATTAAGTCATACCAGCCATAAAGGCGGAAACAAAATAAACCTGCCATATAGGCGGTAAGAAAATTTAATTACCAACCGACCAATCTGGCGGTATCCTTGATTAGTTAGGTTTAAACCAGATTAAAATGAATTACCAACCGACCAATATAGCGGTATCCTTTTTAAGTCAAATTTTAAATAGTGATATATTATATTTAATGGAGATTAATCTAAATAGCAATAGTAAAAGAATTACCTTTCACCCTAGCAGGGGGAAGTTACCTTATCATGGTGTTGAATAGTAAAAACTGTAAAAGTAAAGAAAGTAAATTACTATTATTACAGAACATAATTAAAATTTATTACAAAATTGAAATTAAAACAAACTAGATAGAAAACTCCCTATCTACATCAGAGAATTCAGAGAGAAGGTACATCTGAAACTGAAATTTCGAGCTCAATTTATAGGCCCCAATAAGCTCCCCGTGTCGCGCCGCCAAGTTTGTTCTTACGTCGCGACGCGGTGACATGTCAACACGTGATTGGCCGGTTCAGATTCTTATCTGCTGACGTGGCGATTGCGGATAATTTGATTCAATAATTGTGTTGACGTGGTGCTGACGTGGCAACACGTGGTGAAAGGGATTGTCGCCACCATAAGATTGTGACACGTGGCACACTCTGATTGGTTGATGATGACATGGCGATGCCGTGGCACTTTGACTCGGTCAACCAGTGATGTGGATGATGATGTGGTAGACACGTGGAGTGACACTTGGCGATGGCGACTGTCAGCACCGTAAGATGATGACACGTGCCACGGCGCACGTTAGCAGATCGGCTGTGATGGTGACACGTGGCACGGTGCACGTTAGCAAAGTCAAACTTCTCAGATTCTGACTTGTGGACCCGGTGGCATGTTAGCATTGTTCGGTGCACGTTAGGAGTCGCGGTGCGGTAAATTATCAAAATGCCCTTTTGTCCAATTTTCACTGTTTTGGCCCCAAATCACCTCCAGAATGTCCTGAAACTTTATATCTACAAAATAGCAAAAAACACATCAAAATATTCACAAAACTTAAGAAACTATACAAAATATTAAGTTAAATGAGTGGGAATAGTGATATAATTACCACTCATCACACTCCCAAAACTAACATTTTGCTAGTCCTCGAGCAAAACATAGAATAAAATAACATAACATAAACATCATTAAAATAAAATTTAACTAAGCCACTTTCGTAGGGATCACGGTTGCATTTAGCGTATGCAACAAGCCTTTAAACCCCTAGGTGTCCCTAGTGGACGGGTTGTAGTCTCGTGAGGGTTTAAAGCAATGATACCCACAAACATATTACAAAAGTAAAAAGGTAGTGAAAATAATGCACATAAAAGAAGAAAAGACAAGCGAAAATAGAATAAGAGAGTTAGTGACTAATCAGGTGAAACTTCTACTCCAAGTTACTAGTTGTTTTCTTTCCTTCTTCTAAATTACTGAATAAGTAAATTCTCCGATTATATTTACCATTCTCCATATACACAGCCAACAAAATATTAAACAACTCATTTTTGCCCACAACAGTCATAAGTGCATTGATAAGAGAATAATATTTTTGTCTTAAAGTTTTATCAGAATTCACACCTTTTTGTAGTAATGGAATAATTTTTCTGATTTTTTCTTTGATTTTTTTTATTTATATACAATATCTTCCATCTATGTAGCGAGTGTTGGGTCGGTGGCTCCTAAACCAGTTGGCTTTAGGGCACTAGGTGTTAAGACACTCTACGGACTTAATTACTCAGACTTCAGATTATATATTTTTGCAGTATCTTTGATCCATGTAGCGAGCTTTGGCCAGTGACTCCCAAACCAGTTGGTTTTAGGGCACTAAGTGTTAAAACCACCCATACGGACTTAATAATCGGATCTCAGACGTTTTTTTACTCCATCACTTTTTGAGATGCTTCCTCCATTTAAACTAGAGCACTGAATATTACAAACTTTTCAATTTTAGCTCATTTTGTATGTTACTAAGCATGTTGATAATCTGCTAACTGAGCATATGAAAATCATTTTAGTCAGTATTAGGGAGAATTCACAAATTAAATAATTCAAAAGGAAATAAACAAAAATTAACTTATTCCGAATTAGGTTTGAGATACGTCTCAAGAGTGGAAACTCCTTACACCGCTATCTCTCACCAATTTCACCTTTTTAGTCAAAATATAAAACACAAAACGCAAAATATTTTTGTAATTTTTGAAAATTTTTCAATTTTTTTTGTATTTTTCGAAAAAAATTTGGACTAAAAATAAAAAACAACACACAACTAAAAAAAAAATACTGATCAACTAATTCCCTCCCCCAAACCTAAATGAGACATTGTCCCCAATGTCTTAAATAGTAGAAGAAGAGTTTAGAAGATAGTACCTGGTTAACTGAAATTCTACACAAAAAGTTAAAGGTTAAGATCTAGATTAATCCGACGCCTCTTACCACGATCGTCCTCAGACCAATTTATCTTTGAAAGGATAGGGTCAATTTGTGGTTCATAGGCTAAGATTTGGTCAATTAGATCCGGAGTAGTTCTGGCAGTGAAGAGGAGTTCTTTCATAGGTTTTGATACGAACACATTTCTCCGGGCATCATAAAGAAACACACAAAGAAAATCATAAAATCCTTCAACTGTACAGTCCAAGCTGTTTCTGGTGTATGTTCAGGTTCGTCGAAGATAACACTGTAAAAATTTTCTCCAATGTACCCAAGCCACCTGGCAAAGCAATAAAAGTATCAGCACGATTAATCATTTCTACCAGTCGTTCAGACATACCTGGCACGATTAATTCTTCTATGTTTGATGGTCCAATAAGATTTGCCTCCGCCAAGGGTTTTGGGATGATTCCCAAGACTTGACTGTCTCCTTCCTGTACAGCCTTTGAAACGATCCCATAAGTCCAAGATTGCCTCCGCCATATACTAAGTGCATATTCCTTGCAGCTAAGACTCGACCTAATTCCTGTGCTGCTTCTACGTATTGTGGCTTAAACCCAACACTAGTACCGCACAACACACATATGTTTTCAACTCGTCTTCTTGAAGTGGCTTCCATGTTTTACTCTGGATGTCTTCAAAAGTGCAATGATGAGTTGAATTTATAACACCTGAAAAAGGGTGAGTAAAATAATAGCAGTATAGTACCTGCCAAATGACAATTATTAGTTAATAGTAAAATAAATCGTGATAGTAAAAAAGGTATGGATCCTGTCGGAGAAAATAAAAGAAACAACAAAACAAATTCAATTATTAAAAAAAGACAAAGAGATATAATATTTACAAGAAAAGTAGCGGCTTGATTGACGTCTATGCGTCAGGGACAACCTCCCCATCCAATTTTCTTATAAATTGGCAAACATGGTCTTTTTGAGTCAGATTCCCGAGACTTAACTGCTATCTTTCTTTTTGGAATTGTGTATGTAATTTACGAATGGCTATATGAACATATCCATTGGGATGCATTCAAGAGTCGAAGATATATCATCTAAAGACTCCTTACTCAAGCCATCCCTAATGAATTTAATTTTGTCTTCGAGATTATCAGACACCATTCCTAAAGAACGACAACGAGTATTGCAATTCCAACGTGCACATTTGTAACCAACACCCATTTGCTTAGCTCTACGTTTGTTTACATAGGTGCTTCTTCCAATCCAGGCAAATAAGAATTACAAGAATCAGAATACTCACCTGCTAATCGGACCCGTGCTTCAATTAACCAATGAATGTCATTAGGAACACCATGGATTGTTAGTAGTCTCATCCGTTCCAAGCGAGCTTTGTAGACTATCATCAGAGAGTTTTGAGGGAGAGAAGGAAATTGCTTGTGAAGATTTGTAAGAACTTCTTCCATCCTGGAATGTCTTAATCTGCAAAAACTAAACACACCAAATTAAATCACACCAAATCACAATATATACATAAATTGCATGGGTTGCCTCCCTGCGAGCGAATAATACTAAACACACATAATACCTCTCTTGTCATGGTTGTACATTCTACTCCAAAATTCGTGGGCTCTAGTGAATAATTCCTTGGATTCTTGACTTAGAAATAATTCCTCGTTCTCATTCCATGAAACTTCTACTAAGTACCCAATTTCTAGACTTGTAGTTTATGCTCAACATTCTTCAACCATATTCTCTGCGTGAGCTATTAGTTTTTAAATTGGCACTATATTCATGGCCTGTCGTCCCATACACCTCAGTTTCATTCATGTTGAAACCTTTTATATCTCTTGCCATGAAAACTTACTTCTTAAATATCACTTGGAACTTCTGTTACCCTTTACGGTTAATGTATCACTGTTGTACTTTCTTCTTAGTTGGTACTTCCGAATCCCTAGAAGTACTAGTGATTTCTATAGTTAGGATTTTTCTTATCATACTCCCATTCTGGGTGTAAATGAATAAAAGAAATAACCTTACTAGGTACTTCCTTACTGCCACATACTCGTTTTGATTCTAGCTTTCATTTTCATAATTTAGCTATTTAACTCTCTATTTTCCCTTCACTATGCTTCATTTCCTTATCGGCCCTATTTTTCAAGTTCTCATATCTTTGCCTATCTGTGGGTTTAGGACCTCATAGCCCATGAGCAATTTCTGTTGGATTTCTAGGTTTATTCCCAAGATCAAATAAGCATAGAAATGTGAATGAATAACAAAGAAGAGTGGCGGAAACACACTTACATTGATCGGTTTATAGATGCGTCAAACAACAAAATTTCTCCTCCAAGCAGTCCAAGAATTCGGCCAAGATGAAAGCACAAGCTCCAAGCTTTGTTTTGTCTTTCCAAGCTCTTGAATAGGTTTCCCTATCACCTTGATATGATCCTTGAAGAGTGCTAGCTCTTTGAGAATTTTTGCAACAAAAATCCTTCACTTTCTTCCTGCTATTTTCGGTCTTGAAGAAGAAAATTGGGAGAGGGAAAAAGCTCAATGCATTCGGCAATGAGAGAGAGAATGAAGGCTTGTGTGTATTGTTTTTCAAAACAATTAATTGATATACCAAATGTGTATATGGTACAAGTCAATCAAAGCTTCACTTGGAGTGTTTTAGAAGTCAATAACAACTCCACCAAAAACATCACAATAAAACTACTTTAAGTGACATGTGATGTGACAATTGATGTGACATGTGGGTCCCAATTGATTCCGAATGCGAGTGGGCCCGCAAACACTCCCGGGCTCGGGTTCGCTAATTCCGAATTAACGAACTTCCGTTGCGACGTAATTAAATCGAATTTAATTAAATAATTATGCCTAGCAAAATCACTATTCACGTCGCTAACGAATTAATTCTAAGTTAACTAGTTTGCCCGAATTAAAATCTAAATTTAATTCCGCGTCGAAATCTAATTTCGTTTAATATATCAAATATATTATTTTAATGATTAATTCCAAATTAATCTTTCTCTCTCTTCAAATAGTATTTTATCCCAGATAAAATCTCTCCGTAATTAATCCCAGATTAATTTAGCTTGAATCATACGTCATCGGTGAATCTTCAGAAAGCAACAAAGAGAACCCTGGATATGTTGGCAGAAAATTCGGTCGTCGGACTATCCGAACACGTAAGTACCTAGTACTACATTTTTACCGATTTACAAGACAATATTGGCTTCTAGCAAAGCGCCATGCCTACCCAATTCTCCAAAAAAATTCTTAATGGAATATACGATCTTTAACAGGCGTAGTATACGTAGTATTGCGTATTTCGATCCAGTATCGGATGTCACATGCAAGGCCTGGGGCTGGTACAGTGTCTGCCCCGTACGAAGCATATATCGGATCACTAGCAACTAGTCTCTTTATTATCGGATAATCATGACCAAGTCATATTATCCCGATGGTTGCAACCCTTAGAGAACCAATTCTGTATCCCTGCGTGACCATCATCTCCATATGACTGGAGTGATACTTCCGTCTTGACATCACATCCAATACACTACGATTCTCAATAAACCCAGAAGGGGCGTACATAGAACCTGTTAAAGTCCTGGACGACCAAAACCAAAGCGTATTGATTGTCGCAAGTACTACCGATGCAAGTCTCAGGTTAAGACCAAATACACCTACCCTGAAGCGGACTCCCATAGACACATAGTCATACTACCAATGGGATTCCGCGGGGTCTATCCAGAGCGAAGTTGTTTTCCGTACCATCGGTAAAACACAACCTCCTACCACACTTGCATAAGTATCCAATACTTAAATATATGAGAACTATGTTGTTACGCTTCCATAACACGCACAAGTGCGATACTAGACTATTCCGCATTATCGATGTCCAGTCTCGATAATACCATGACTAGGGATATTTAATGATTAAACCTTTATGGATTGATAATGTCTCATATCATCTCAATCTGGAACTAACCATAAGGACTTTCATCATTCACACATTTAAGTAATCTAATTACGAAATGATAAAAGGCAATTTCCATTACTACATAGTTAATTTGTACAAAACCACAATGTTTTTACAAATAGTGACGCTATGGGTCATAACTGTCCAACAATCTCCCACTTGGCCTATAGCCAGTCACTCAAGCATCTAATACTTGAACTATGTACATGTCGCTCAAACTTCTGCTGAGGAATGGCTTTCGTCTGCGGATCTGCAGTGTTATCCTCTGATGCGACCTTCTTGATCTTCACGAATCAGATGGAAACGTCGAAGAACATGCTTGGATCGTTGATGAGACCATGGTTCCTTAGCCTGCACTATAGCCCCGTTATTGTCATAATACAATGGAACGTGCTCAGCTGCTAACGAAACTACTCTTAATCCAATTAGGAATTTTCGGATCCAAACTACCTCATTTGCTGCCTCAGCTGCAGCGATATAGTCCGCTTCTGTTGTTGAATCAGCAACAGTCTCTTGCTTGGAAGATTTCCAGCTTACTGCTCCGTTATTCAAACAAAATATGTACCCAGATTGCGACTTACAGTCGTCTTTGTCGGTTTGGAAACTTGAATCGGTATACCCAGTTACCTCCAGTTCTACATCTCCGTAGATTAAGAAAGCATCCTTAGTTCGTCTATGATACTTAAGGATATTCTTAACCGCCATCCAGTGACCTTCACCTGGATCGACCTGATAGCGACTACACATGCTCAAAGCATAGGAGACATCAGGTCGCGTACATATCATGGCATACATGATCGATCTGACTGCTGAGGCGAACGATATCTGACTCATGCTGTCTCTCTCATCTTGAGTTTTAGGACACATGTCCTTAGATAGAGTGACGCAATGTGACATTGGCAACAATCCACTCTTGGACTGATCCATGTTGAATCGCTTCAACACTTTGTCAATGTACGTACTCTGGGAGAGTCCAAGTAGCTTTCTAGATCTATCCCGGTAGATCTTTATTCCTAGAATAAAGGCTGCTTCTCCCAGATCTTTCATGGAGAATTTCAATGAAAGCCAAGCTTTCACCGACGTTAACATGGGAATGTCATTTCCAATAAGCAATACATCATCAACGTAAAGGACAATGAATGTCAGTGCACTCCCACTAACCTTCTTATATACACAAGGATCATCTTCGCTTTGAACGAAATCATATTCTTTTATGATCTCATCAAAGTGTTGGTTCCAAGAACGTGATGCTTGCTTCAATCCATAAATGGATCGATTTAACTTACAAACCTTGTTTGCAAGTCGTGGCACAAAAAAACCGTCAGACTGTTGCATATAAACATCCTCCAAAAGGTTTTCGTTAAGGAAAGCGGTTTTGACGTCCATCTGCCATATCTCGTAATCGAAATATGCAGCTATCGCAAGCATTATCCGAATGGATTTAATCATGGCAACAGGTGAGAAAGTTTCATCGTAATCGACACCATGTCATTGACGATACCCCTTCGCTACAAGCCTAGCTTTGTACGTTTTTACATTGCCATCCATGTCGGTCTTCTTCTTGAAGACCCATTTGCATCCAATAGGCTTTACGCCTTGGAATACATTTCGGACTTCATGGCTTCTTGCCATAAAGCGGAATCGATATCTTGTATTGCTTCTTCATACGTAGCCGGTTCATTATCCTTAATGAGATTAATATCTACATGAGGTGAGATCAGAAACCCATACCTCTCAGGTTGTTTCCTGACTCTCTCCGACCTACGTGGTCCTTGTGTAATCGAAGATTGTGGTACAGATTCATCCCTAATGAACTGTTTATGTTCCGTTGAGGATTCTATGTCAGGAACAATATCACTCTGATATTCATCGAGTTCTACTTTCCTCCCACTTATCACTGCATTTAGGAATTCCTTCTCAAGGAAAACCACATGTAGAGCAAAAAATACTTTTTTCTCTTGTGGGTGATAGAAGTAATATTATTTGGTTTCCCTAGGATATCCTACGAATAGGCATTTATCCGATTTGGGTTCAAGTTTGGTACCTTCCAAACGTTTGACGTATGCCCAACATCCCCAAATCTTCAGGAATGAGAAACCCAGTTTCTTTCCTGTCCATATCTCATACGGAGTCTATTGAACAGACTTTGACGGAACCTTATTCAAAATAAGTATTGCACAGTTAAATGCATATCCCCAGAAGGAAATAGGTAACTCAGTGCGACTCATCATAAACCTCACCATGTCTAACAAAGTTCGGTTTCTCCGTTCGAACACACCGTTTAATTACGGTGTTCCAGGAGGAGTCCACTTTGAAAGAATACCATATTCTTTCAAGTAGGCAAAAAAACTCATTGCTCAAGTATTCGCCACCACGGTCCGACCGTAATGTCTTAATACTATTGTCGGTCTATTTTTCAACTTCGTGTCGAAACTCTTTGAATTTCTCAAAATTTTTCGACTTGTGTCTCATAAGATACACATAACCATAACGCGATGCATCATCCGTAAAGGTTACGAAGTATTCGTACCCACCTCTAGCCTGGCTAGACATGGGCCCACAAACGTCACTATGAACAAGGGCTAACAGTTCTGTGGCGCGTACACCTTTACCACTAAAAGGTGACTTAGGCATTTTGCTTAATAAGCAAGATTGCAGACGTCATATGAATTTG
>SKCR01021515.1:0-17823 GCA_019454045.1 Zanthoxylum bungeanum | reverse complement strand
CAAGAACGTATCTTATGACGATTGGGCCAAAAGCTCCTAAAACGCCAATGGGCCATTATCTGTTTGTGTTTAGGAACATTATCATTTGGATACGGTTGGACTTCTTGCCATGAGATGTGAACTTGTTGGGCCATTTAAACTGGGGTGAGTTCACTCCTATGACAGTTAGCCCAAAAGCTTCTATAATGATGATGGCCGATTTGTGTGAAAATTTTAATGAGTTGATATATTCCTTGTATCGCATGCATCTCTTCATCTCATGCATACATATACCTGTTAACACCATTTATGTCAAAAAGATATCATAGAGTCCCGTTGGGTTCAGGGAAGAGGGAAGACTCACTAAAAGACTGGTAAAAGATATGAGTACATCCGATAGCGAGGTATACAGGATAGATCAGTTGGAAAACGGTTCGCCAAAATTACCGAACAGTTGCAAGCCTTGACTACCGTCATGGCAAATATGCTGTACCCGTGCTGGGGGAAACTCTGAGAATATGAAGCGCGAGGAGCCTCCGAATGGGTTGGGGGATGATATCCCCACTTTTGATGATGACATGGCAGAGTATGCAACATGCAGAGTGATTGGGTCTCAGGTAGAATTTCAGAAGCTTCGGGATCAGGTTGAAACAGTTACCCACAAAATGAGGGGAAAACATGAAGAGTTGTTAGATTATGAGGCAATAACCTTCGGAGAACAGCTGCCAGCTCAGTTTAAAATGCCCGACATGGCCAAGTTTAATGGGAATGGAGACCCGAGATTCCATCTGCAGCAATATGTCTCAGTCATGAGTTCAGTGGGCCTATCACAGCGCCAAGTCCAAAAGATATTTGGGATGTCACTCGAGGGGGCACCTGTGGTTTGGTATCATAGCCTTGAGAAGAAGTTTAAGAAAGATTGGAGGGAACTAGCTGATGCTTTTCTGAAGCAGTATGTTACAGACTTAGAAATGACTTGTCACTCCGTGATTTGGAGAACACTAAGCAGAAGCCAGAGGAAAGTTTCAAAGAGTATGTAGATCGCTGGAGAAGCCAGCTTTGAAAATACAGACTCGGCCTTCAGAGAAAGACCAAATTAAAATGATCATCAAGGGCACCAAGCCCTCTATTTATGGTAAGTAGGAGGATGAGGAGATGATTGATGATTGATTTTCGACAGTTGAGGGAAACTGTCATGGATATTGAGGAAGAAGAGGCGGTGAAAACAGAAAGTTTTTATGGCCAGAATAGAAGAACTTTTGAGGGGGACTTCTGAGACCAAGCCTGCTGCTGAGAGGTCGCTACCGTCAAGAACATGCGATTCTCCAATCTTGGTAGACCTTTGTCAAATGTATTTGAAAAGATGAAGATGCAAGGACTTCTAAAACCTTTGGAACCTAGGCCATTTCCGAACCCTGTGCCACCATACCTCAACCTAAACCAGTATTGTCACTTCCATCAAGAAAAAGGCCATGACACCGATAACTGTACCCGCCTTAGGCATGAGGTCCAAAACCTCATTGACTCCCATAAAATACCCAATCCAGAAAAAGAACAACCCAACACACATACGAACCCTCAACCATAAAGCCACTCAACCACCCAGGCTTCTTGCATTGGGATAAGGGATAACAGTGAAGAACCATAGGCCAAGGAAGAAGGCAATGTTGCGAATGATGAAGTTATTCCTCCTAGTTTATTTGATCCTGTATTTTTAATATAGACATTGATTTAGTCTACATGTTCGAACCATTTTCTTAAATGATAATAAAGACGTTCATTTCGCTGAATCTCTTCTGCAATATGAGTATATTTGAGAAAAGCATTCAACCTGGGTACTATGAAATTCAGTGATGTTTAGAACACGGGGAATCCTCGGAATAAGCAAGCAGAAAAGATAAGATAGCCATTCAGAAATTGAGAAGTGGGGGCAGTGAGAATATCAGACTTGGAAGGGAATTAGTTCACCAAGCCGATCAACGTAGACAAATTGAAGCAGTGGCTTGCCTGAGGAAAAGAAGACTGAGCAGTCACCAAGAGAATTGGCAGAATACCTAACCCGACAGGATAGGAACATTCATGCATGCATACACGTAACACATTTTGCATCCTTTTGTGTTCACAAGTTTTGAAGAATAAAAAAGAAAGCGGTAAAGAACAAGCTAATCAGAAACGGTGAAAAGCACAGTATCGGATTCGGGTAATAATCCCAGGGTTGAGGCCCATTTGAGTTTGAGTTTTGGGTATGGCACTCTGAGGGCGAGGCCCACATTAGTTTCAATATCAGTCTTGCCGGGGTATGTCAATCTGGGGGCGAGGCCCACGTCATTATCAGTAGCAGTCTTGTCTTGGGTATGGCAATCTGGGGGTGAGGCCCACATCATTATCATCAGTCTTACCCTACCGGGTATGGTAATCTGGGGGCGAGGCCCACGTCATTATCAGTAGCTTGGGGACGAGTCCCAGGGGATAAGCCCACATTCATATAATCCAGGAACAAAGCCCACATTCAGTGCAATTCAGGAACAAAGCCCACAGTCAGCTCAGATCAGGGAATATAAGCCCACATTCAGTGCAATTCAGGAACAAAGCCCACAGTCAGCTCAGATCAGGGAATAAAGCCCACATTCAGTGTAATTCAGGAAAAAAGCCCACAGTCAGCTCATATAGGGGATAAAGCCCACATTCAGTATAATTCAGGAACAAAACCCACATTCAGTACAATTCAGGAACAAAGGCCACATTCAGCTCAGATCGGGAATACAACCCAGGAGAATAAAGCTCTCTCTCAGCACAGTTCGGGAATACAGCCCAGGAGAATAAAGCTCTCTCTCAGCACAGTTCGGGAATACAGCCCAGAGGAATAAAGCCCTCTCTCAGCACAGTTCGGGAATACAGCCCAGGAGAATAAAGCCTTCTCTCAGCACAATTCGGGAACAAAGCCCTACCTTAACATAGTTCGGGAACAAAGCCTAGGGGAATATAGCCTTATCTGGACACAGTTCGGGAATACAGCCCAGAGGAATAAAGCTCTCAACACACAGTTCGGGAACAAAGCCTATGTGAATAAAGCCCACTTTCAAAGCAGTTCAGGAATAAGGCCCAGGGGAATAAAGCTTTATCTTAACACAGTTCGGGATACAGCCCAGGGGAATAAAGCTCTATCTTAACATAGTTCGGGGAACAAGGCCTAAGGGAATAAAGCCCACTTTCAAAGCAGTTCGGGAACAGGCCCAAGGGAATAAAGCTCTATCTTAACACAGTTCGGGAACAAGGCCCAGGGGAATAAAGCTCTATCATAACATAGCTCGAGAATAAGGCCAGGGGAATAAAGCCATATCTCTACACAGTTCGGGAACAAAGCCCAGAGGAATAAAGCCCACTTGAAAAACAGCTCGGGAATAAAGCCCATGAGAATAAAGCTCTCTCTCAACGCAGTTCGGGAATAAAGCCCAAAGGTTAAAGCATCTCAGGATAACAAGTAAGTTAAGCAACAACTGGTGAGCCAGGTAAGTAGAAATGCATTGCATAACTTTGATAGGATTGTTCAAAGTCACACACTGCACAAGTACCATCAAAGTGGGGGCGACTGTAGGCATTGCATTTTTGCATGTGAGTCCCTATGATGAGTCTCATTTGGAGGCACTACCTTTTTAGTTACGGGAAACGGTTGTTGGAAGGGAATCATCATTTCGTTAAATTTTATCCGCATGTTTAGCTCCCAAGCTCGCTCGTTGGACCTCCGTTTTAAAGCACATTTGGCCTAAAAAACCCAGAACCATTTAACCTTGGCCCAAACCCACTCACCAACCAACACAACACCTAGCCCACCACACTTGGCCCACACGCCCAAGGCCCTCAAAATACAACCCATTGAATTAAATTTAAAATTTTAATACCTAACTAAATAATAAATACATAAGTAACATAAAGTACCAAATTAGGTATAAATATTCCGAGTCATATAACAAATATAAATAAAACATAGAACATAAATAATTATACCAAATTAAAATATTGTAACTTCCTAATCCAGAATATTAATACTAAAATAGTTAAAGAAATATATGCCTAATTAAAATCAATCCTAACCAATTAAATATTGTACTTAAACCAAGCAAATCAAATATTCACCTTCCTAATTCACCCAAATTTGTCCCCCCAATCAATCAAATTTTTTCCTTGTTTGACACCAAATCCAATCTTTTCCTTGTGAGATAAGGGGAAACCCTAACCCTTCTCTATATAAACAACCCCTAACCAAGACATGCAGCCCCTTCAGAATACACAACTCACACGCAAATCACAGCAAGAAAATCCTTGACATTACACGCAAATCATAAGAAAAATAGAAAACAATTCTCTTCATCTCCACCCTCACATTACCGAAAACAACAAGCCTTCAAACACTCCCTCACATTACCGAAAGACATAGCCTGATACAGCAGCCATATAACTGAAATACAGCAGCCAAAACACTCCATATACAGCAGCCAAATAACGCCAAAAACAGCAGCTACATCACCGAAATTTAGCCTTCCAAACAACCACTCCAAAACTGCCGCAAACTATACCCCAAAACTGCACCAAAAAAACAGCCCTTAGACCCCATTAAAACGCAAAACAGTAGCTTTGAAGACCCGAAACAGTAAGCAGAAATACAGAGAAAACAGCAGCAAAACCGAGTCAAACAACACAAGCAAAATAGTGAAACAGTGAGCTAAGACGTTAAGCCAGTGAAACGGAAAAGTGATGAGCTTTAACCCTTCCGATCTCCGCGAAACGCAAGTCTGAAAGTCGGCAAAAAAAGGTTAGACCTGAGGGTATTTTTTTCACACTCGTTTTCAGTTTTATTTTATTATTTATTGAGTATTGTTCGCATGATTATTATGTAAAAAAATGCATGTTGTGGCCCTTGAGTATGTATGTATTACGAAATATTATATTTGTTGGCCTTGGAATAAAATGAAAGATGTGTCAACTCTCGCGGTATATCAGATGGAAACCCGGACATAAATTTCATAGCCTATTCCGAATGGATGGTAGTATGATCTGTACTCGGGATACAACTCCACATACCACTTGAGTAAACGACCATTCTTTTGTTTTATGTTGCTTTGATTTATTTATTACTCGTCATTTAAATTCCGCATGTTATTTTTATATGCATGATGTGATCGAGCGCATGGGCTTAAGTAAGTTTGGATTAAATCATATTGTTTCATGCTTATGTAAAGTATCCATCCACATATCATTATTACTTTTACATACGCGCTTTATTATGTGTTTAGAATGCATGCTTAAGGGTGTATGATGATGAGACCAGAGCTAAAGCTTGGCTACATTCGTTACCAGCAGGTTCCATCACATCTTGGAACACTCTAGCCACCAAATTCCTTGCAAAGTACTTTCCACCAGCCAGAACTGCAAAGTTGAGGAATGACATCACATCCTTCGTGCAACAAGATTCAGAATCCCTTTGCGAAGTTTTGGGAAAGATTCAAAGATTTACTCCGGAAATGTCATCCATCAGAGATCGCAAAGTGGCTACAAGTCCAACCTTCTACAATGGACTTTCTGGAATAATGAGAACCACAATTGATGCTGCTGGCTGGAGGAGCTTTGATGGCAAAAAGAGAAGATCAGGTCCTGGGACTTAATTGAAGAAATGGGCAACAAAAATTCTTTATGGCCAACAAAAGGAGCATGATCCAAATAATTGTAGGAATTTATGAAGTTGGAGCCAACACAGCACTGAATTCCATGCTGGATGTGATTTGTAAAAATCTGGAAACTCTTAACATGAAAGTTAATGGTGGATCCACAAGTTCACCATTTGGAGAGTACCTGAGTCAGAATCTTACAACCAACAAGAAGAGACAGTGAACTATGTCAACAATTTCAACAGACAGGGGAACAATCCATATTCCAACACCTATAACCGATGGGGGAGGAATCACCCCAATTTCGTATGGAGCAACATTCAGGACAAAGAACTACCCCCACCGTGATTCCAGTTCCAACAACCAAATAAAAGTCAGGAGCATGAAAAAGACCAGGAATAATATAAGTGCTGGCCTAGTTGAAGAAGAAGAAGCAAAATACGATGCTTTAAGCAGCTATGGTTCAAAGCAAGTAGCATTAAATAACCCATTCAGCCTCTATTAAAGCACTGGAAAATCAAATGGGAAAACTGGCCAATGCTCAGAGTTACAGACCGCCAGGGAATCTTCCCAACAACACAGAGCCAAATCCAAGGAACATAGGGAAGAAGCAGTGTCATGCCATCATGTTAAAAAGCGGTACTGAAATCAACAAAGATGTTGGAGCCAAAACAACTGCTGAGGAAGTTCCAAAAGAAAACAAAGCAACAGATGGAGGAAAAAGAAGCAAAGGAAAAAAACATATCACTCCACCTCCACCTTTTCCTCAGCGTCTTCAGAAAAACAACTGGACAAGCTTTGCTCATTTCCTGGAGGTGTTCAAAAAGCTGCACATCAACATTCCATTTGCATAAGCCTTGGAACAAATGCCCAGCTATGTAAAATTCATGAAAGACATTTTTTCACGAAAATGGAGATTGAGAGATTACAAGACAGTAGCATTATCAGAAGAATGCAGTGCTATCATTCAAATGAAGCTTCCCCCAAAGTTGAAAGATCCTGGCAGTTTCACCGTTCCTTGCATCATAGGAGAGACATAACTTTGGTAGGGCTTTATGTGATTTAGGTGCAAGTGTTAACTTGATGCCTTTTTCTATATTCAGGAAATTTCATATTGGAGAAACAATGCCAACTTCAGTCTCTCTACAACTTGCTGATAGAACGCTCGTATTTCCAAGGGGCGTAGTTGAGGATGTGCTGGTCAAGGTTGACAAATTTATTTTCCCAGCAGATTTTGTTGTCCTTGATATGGAGGAAGATGCAGACGTGCCAATCATCATCAGGAGACCGTTCTTGGCTACAGGTCCAAACCATTATTGATATATAAAATGAGAATTAACCATGAGGGTACATGACCAAGAAGTAACATTCAATGTTTTCAAGCCATGAATTTCCCAGATGATGAAAAGAAGGGAATGTTTCAGACTTGATGTGATACACAGTACCATTCCGAACTCCATTGCAATGCAAAGTTCTACTGACAAACTTAAAACATGTCAATTGCCTGTGGAGCTTGAAGATAAAGCGCCTTGTGCATTAAAAAACGTAGATTCTTACACAACAAGCAACAGAAGAGAAATTCCACCAGCTCAACGAATTGGAGGAATTTCACAATCAGCCTTTTGAGGATGTCAAATTGTACAAAGAAAAGGCAAGGAAAATACAGGATGAGAAGTTAGTGCGCATACAACTGGAACCAGGGCAGAAGGTACTGTTAAATAAATCAAGCGTGAAATTCTTCCCATGGAAGCCAAAATCACGGTGGTCAGGTCCATTTGTGATCACCAAGGTTTTAACAGACAGAGCCATTGAGATACATGATCTCGACTCCAACAAAATATTCAAGGTTAAAAACAAGCGTGTTAAGCACTACTGGGGAGAATCATTTGAGCGACAAAAAGAAAGTGTCACACTTTCAGAACCAGCCTAACGTTCGAGAAGTCACGTCTAGCTGATGACGTTAAACTTAGAGCTCGCAGAGAGGCAACCCATGCAATTTGTGTATATATTATGATCTTGTGTGTTTTATTTTTGTGTGTTTAATTTTTACAGGTAAAGTGATTTCACGATGGAAGAAGTTCTCGCAAATCGTCACAAGCAATTTCCTTCTCTCCCTCAAAAATCTTTGATGAAAGTCTACAAAGCTCGCTTGGAAAGGATGAGACTACTGATGATCAAAGGTATTCCTACTGACATTCGTTGGATTATTGAATCACATGTCCGATTGGCAGGTGAGTCTTCTGACTCTTTTATTTCACATCTGCCTGGTTAGGAAGGAGCACATATGCTAAAAAGAGAAGAGCCAAAAGAATGTGCGTTTGTTATAAATGTGCTTGTATGTTTTGTGATACTCGTTATCGTTCTTAGGAATGGTGGTCTGATAACCGCGAAGATAAGAGTAATTTCATTAGGATGGCTTGAGTAAGGAGTCTTTGGATGATATATCTAAAACTCTTGAGACGCATCCCAGTGGATATGTGTATCACGAAATTCGTATGTTATATACACAATTCCAAAAAGAAAGAGACACAATTAGTGCTCGGAATGACGACTGACTCAAAAAGACCTTGTTTGCCAATTTATAAGAAAATGGATGGGAAGCTTGTCCCTGATGCATAGTCGTCAATCAAGCCGCTACTTTTCTTGTGTATATTATATCGTCTTTGTCTTTTCCTAATAATTGTGATTTGTTTTGTTGTTTTCTTTTATTTTCTCCGACAGGATCCAGACCTTTTTGACTATCACGATTTATTTTACTGTTAACTAATAATTGTCATTTGGCAGGTACTAGTGCTATTATTTTACTCACCCATTTCAGGTGTTATAAATTCAACTCATCATTGCACTTTTGAAGACATCCAGAGTAAAACATGGAAGCTACTTCAAGAATACGAGTTGAAAACATCTGTGTGTTTTGCGGTACTAGTGTTGGTGTTAAGCCACAATATGTAGAACCAGCACATGAATTGGGTCGAGTCTTAGCTGCAAGGAATATACACTTAGTATATGGCGGTGGCAAACTTGGACTAATGGGGATCGTTTCAAAGGCTGTACAGGAATAAGGCAGTCACGTTTTGGGAATCGTCCCAAAACCCTTGGAAGAGGCAAATCTTATTGAACCATCAAACGAAGAAGATTTAATCGTGCCAGGTATGTCTGAAAGACTGGTAGAAATGATTAATCGTGCTGATGCTTTTATTGCTTTGTCAGGTGGCTTGGGTACATTAGAGGAAATTTTTACAGTATTATCTTGGGCAAACTTGAACATACACCAGAAACCGCTTGGACTATACAACGTTGAAGGATTTTATGATTTTCTTTGTGTGTTTCTTGATGATGCCCGGAGAAATGGGTTCGTGATAAAACCTATGAAAGAACTCCTTTTTACTGCCAGAACTGCTCCAGATCTAATTGACAAAATCTTAGCCTATGAACCATAAATTGACCCTATCATTTCAAAGATAAATTGGTCCGAGGACGATCGTGGTAAGAGGCAATGTCTCATTTAGATTTTGGGGGAGGGAATTAGTTGATCAGTATCTTGTTTTTAGTGGTGTGTGTTTTTATTTTTAGTCCAAAATTTTTCGAAAAAAACACAAAAAAATTGAAATTTTTTCAAAAATTACAAAAATATTTTGTGTTTTTTGTGTTTTTATTTTGACTAAAAAGGGTGAAATTGGTAAGAGATAGCTGAGTAAGGAGTTCCACTCTTAGACGTGTCTAAAACCTATTTCGGAACAAGTTACTTTTTATTTATTTCCTTTTGAATTATTTTAATTTGTGAATTCTCCATAATACTGACTAAAATGGATCTTCATATGCTCAGTTGGCAGGTATTATCAACATGCATGGTAAAATACGGACATGAGTTGTAATTGAAAATTTTGTAATATTTAGTGCTCTAGTTTAATTGGAGAAAGCATCTCAAAAAGTGATGGAGTAAAAAAGAAAAAAAAAACGTCTGAGGTCTGAGTTATTAAGTCTGTAAGGGTGTTTTAACACCTAGTGCCCTAAAGCCAACTGGTTTGGGAGTCACTGGCCCAAAGCCCGCTACATGGATCAAGGATGTTGCAAAAATATATATATCTGAAGTCTGAGTAATTAAGTTCGTAGGGGTCTCTTAACACCTGGTGCCCTAAAGCCAACTGGTTTGGGAGCCACCGACCCAACACTCGCTACATAAATGGAAGATATTGTATATAAATAAATAAAAATCAAAAATCAAAGAAAAAATCAGAGAAAAATTATTCCATTGCTACAAAAAGGTGTGAATTCTGATAAAACTTTAGGACAAAAATATTACTCTCTTATCAACTGCACTTGTGACTGTTGTGGGCAAAAATGAGTTGTTTAATATTTTGTTGGCTGTGTATATGGAGAATGGTAAATATAACCAGAGAATTTACTTATTCGGTAATTTAGAAAGAAACAAAACAACTAGTAACTTGGAGTAGAAGTTTCACCTGATTAGTTACTAACTTCTTTATTCTATTTTCTCTTGTCTTTTTGCTTTTATGTGCATTAGTTTCACTACCTTTTTACTTTTGTAAAATGTTTGTGGGTATCATTGTTGTAAACCCTCACGAGACTAAAACTCGTCCACTAGAGACACATAGGGGTTTAAAGGCTTGTTGCATACGCTAAATGCAACCGTGATCCCTACGAAAGTGGCTTAGTTAATTTTTATTTAAAGATGTTTATATATTTTATTTTGTTGTTTTGCTCGAGGACTAGCAAAATGTTAGGTTTGGAGGTGTGATGAGTGGTAATTATATCACTATTCCCACTCATTTAACCTAATATTTTGTATAGTTTCTTGAGTTTTGTCAATATTTTGATGTGTTTTGTGTTATTTTGTAGATAAATAAAGTTTCAGGACATTCTGGAGGTGATTGGGCCAAAACAGTGAACAAGACATAAAAGAGCAATTTGGTCATTTTACGCATCGCGACGCCTAACGGTGCACCGCACCATGCTAACATGCACCGGGGACACATTTCAGAATCTGAGAAGTTTGACTTTACTAACGTGCACCGTGCCACGTGTCACCATCACAACCGATCTGCTAACGTGCGTCGTTCCACGTGTCATCATCCTACGATACCGATAATCGCCATCGCCACATGTCACTCCACGTGTCAGCCATGTCATCGTCCACATCACCAGTTGACCGAGTCAACGTGCCATGTCACCGCCATATCATCATCAGCCAATCATAGCGTGCCACGTGTCATCATTCTATGGTGCCGAGAATCATTATCGCCACGTGTCGCCACATCAGCATAATCATTGAGTTGCCAGCCGCCTTGCCACGTGTCACCTTATCACCTTATCCACAATCACCACGTGTCAGATAAGAATCTGAGCCGTCCAATCACGAGCTGACACGTCAGCGCGTCGCGACGTAAGAAGAAACTTGCGGGTCGCGACGCGTGGAGCTTGTTGACGCCTATAAATAGAACTCAAAATTTCAGTTTCAGATGTACCTTCCTCTCTAAATTCTCTGAAGTAAATAATGAGTTTTCTATTTAGTTTCTTTTAATTTTAGTTTTGTAATTAAATTTTAATTACGTTCTATAATAGTAATAGTAATTTACTTTCTTTACTTTTACAGTTTTTACTATTCAACATGAGGAGGTAACTCCCCCTGCTAGGGTGAAAGGTAATTCTTTTACTATTTCTATTTAGATTAATCTCCCTTAATTATAATATATTCACTATTTAAAATTTAAAAAAGATACCGCTATATTGGTCGGTTGGTAATTCATTTTAGACTGGTTTAAACCTGACTAAGCAAGGATATCGTCAGATTGGTCGGTTCGTAATTAAATTTTCTTACCGCTTATATGGCAGGTTTATTTGATTCCGCCTTTATGGCTGGTTGGACTTAATTTGACTTAATTAGGTTACCGCCTATATGGCTGGTTGGTAATATCATCACAAGTTAATATATTATATTAAGGGAGATATCTAAATTAGTAGTACTAAAAGTTTATCATTTTACCTTAGCATTTTATTTTTTTGTAATTTACTTTTCAGCTTTTACTTTACCGTAATTACTTTTCAGCATTTTTACTTTATGTTATTTACTTTTAAGTTTTACTAGCCCTAGTTATGTGTTGTAACTAAGTTAGTTATCTGGGGTTGTGATGAATTCTAATATCACCGGTTTATAAGGGGTTATTTTATAGTTTGGGTAATTTAAAGGTTTACTTATTAAGTCTTAAGCTTAATGCGTCTTGTTAATTGGCCACTAATAAGATTGATCTGGTAAATCTAAAATAAATTTGACAAAGGAATTTTAGGTTTCAGCCTTAGACTTAATAGCCCACGATCTTCCTTGAGGATAGATAACCCTTTAATAGATTTCCTTACAGGATAGACATATACATGTCGGGCGGGGGTAGCCATAATTGGAACATAAACTTAATGAATCCATATAATTTGGTTGACATAGACATATGGTTCAATTGGGTTAAACTGGGTATTTGCGTCTGACCATCGACAGAGGCTTTCGCATAATTTCGTGTTCCAGGTTAGTAAATCGATTTATTACACAAACATGAAATAACCACTTCATCTTTTAAAAGATATTAGAAAGATTCACAACCCTAGATAGTTTCCTAATATTGAATTTTCTTAAACCTACTTTCGTGCAATTTTATTTACTTGTTTTTAAATTTAAAATCACCACAATTTCAAATCAATCAATCAACCTGTTAGATACTAGTAATCATTTGACCTCATAAAATTAATAGATTAGGTATTAGTCCTCGTGGGATCGATACTTTTTATACTACTTGAATGATACGTGTGCTTGCGTTATACGCGTGTGATTACGCACCGGTCACAGATCACTTATCGAGGCCTGAGAATGAAGAAACAACTGGCAATGAAATGACAATCAAAGAAACTTTTCCAGATGAACAGTTGTTTGCCATGAAATAGCAGGATGCCCCTTGGTATGCTGACTATATAAACTACATAGTATCGGCAAAATGGCCGTTGGAATGGACTCATCAGCAACAAAAAAAGTTTTTCAAAGAAGTCAAGCACTATATCTGAGAGGAGCCATACCTGTTCAAACGCTGTGCTGATCAATTACTGAGACATTGTGTTCCACATGAGGAGGTCAATAGTGTTCTACAACATTGTCATTCATCACCATACGGCGGACACTTCAGCGGAGATAAAACTGCAGCCAAAGTCATACAGTCAGGTTTGTTTTGGCCCACTCTTTTTAAAGATGCTTACTTATTTGCTCCTCAATGTGACAGGTGCCACAGAACGGGAAATATTTCTAGGAGAAATGAAGGACCTCTGCAAAACATTCTGGAAGTGGAGATATTTGATGTTTGGGGAATTGATTTTATGAGACCCTCTATTCCATCATTCGGAAACCTGTACATACTAGTTGCAGTAGACTACGTCTCCAAATGGGTTGAAGCAATAATACTGCCATTAAATGATTCAAAAGTGGTGATAAAATTCCTTAAAAAGAATATTTGCACTCTCTTCAGAAAACCTCGTGCAATTATCAGTAATAGAGGCACACATTTCTGCAATAAATATTTTGATGCACTCCTATCCAAATACGGAGTTACTCATAAAGTTTCCACTGCCTACCATCCACAGTCAAGTGGACAAGTTGAAGTTTCAAACTGGGAGATCAAAAGAATCTTGGATATAACCATTGGATCAACAAGGATGGACTGGTCTACAAAATTGGATGATGCACTATGGGCCTACCAGACAGCTTACAAAACACCATTTGGTATGTCTCCATATCGAATGGTGTTTGGGAAAGCGTGCCATCTACCAATGGAGCTTGAACACAAAGCATATTGGGCACTAAAGAAGTTAAATCTTAATCCATAAGCAGCATGAGAGAAACGACTCTACCAACTCAACGAATTGGAGGAATTTTGCCTACATGCTTATGAGAATGCCAGATTATACAAAGAAAAGACCACGAAATGGCATGATCGAAAAATAGTATGCAGACAACTGGAACTAAGGCAGCAGGAGTTGTTATACAATTCAAGTTTGAAACTTTTCCTTGGAAAGTTGAAATCAAGGTGGTCAGGTCCATTTGTGATCACTCAGGTTTTACCATATGGAGCTGTTGAGTTACTTGATCCCAACACCAACAAAACATTCAAAGTTAACAACCAGCGTGTCAAGCATTACTGGGGAGAATCATTTGAGCGACAAAAAGAAAGTGTCACACTTTTAGATCTAGCCTAACGTTCGGGCAGTCATGTCTAGTTGACGACGTTAAACTTAGCTCTAGCCGGGAGGCAACCCATGCAATTTGTGTATATATTCAGATTTGGTGTGTTTTATTTTTGTGTGTTTAATTTATGTAGGAAAAGTCACATTACAGGATGAAAGACATTCTCGCAAATCTTCACAAGCAATTTCCTTCTCTCCCTCAAAACTCTCTGATGAAAGTCTAAAAAGCTCGCTTGGAACGAATGAGACTTCTGATGAACAAAGGTATTCCTAATGACATTCGTTGGATTATTGAAGCACGGGTCCGATTGGCAGGTGAGTCCTCTGACTCTTTTGTGTCATATCTGCCTGGTTTAGGAAGAAGCACCTATGCTAAAAAGAGAAGAGCTAAAAGAATGGGTGTTTGCTATAAATGTGCACGCATGACATGTAATACTCGTTGTCGTTCTTTAGGAATGATGTCTGATAACTGTGAAGATAAAATTTAATTCATTAGGGATGGCTTGAGTAAGGAGTCTTTGGATGACATATCTAAGACTCTTGAGACGCATCCCAGTGGATATGTGCATCATGCAATTCACATGTTATATACACAATTTCGAAAAGAAAGACATCAATTAAGTCTCGGGAATCTGACTCTAAAAGACCCTATTTACCAATTTATAAGAAAATTAAATGGGAATCTTGTCCCTGACGCATAGACGTCAATCAAGCTGTTACTTCCTGTAAATATTATTTTCTTTTTGTCTTTAACTAATAATTGTGATTTGTTTTGTTATTTTCTTTTATTTTCTCCGCTAGGATCCATACATTTTTTACTTTCACGATATATTTTACTGTTTAGCTAATAATTATCATTTGACAGGTATTAGTGCTATTATTACTCACCTTTTTCAGGTTTTATAAATTCAACTCATCATTGCACTCTTGAAGGCATCCAAATTGAGAAAGAAACATAAAAATGGAAGCCACTTCAAGAAGACGAGTTGTAAATATCTGTGTGTTTTGCGGTACCAGTGTTGGTTCTAAGCCAGAGTTCATTGAGGCAGCAATGGAATTGGGATAGCTGAAAGGAATATGCACTTTGTATATGGCGGTGGTAATCTTGGATTAATGGGGATCGTTTCAAGGGGTGTATAGGAAAGAGGTAGTCAAGTCCTGGGAATCATCCCAAAATCCTTGGCGGAGGCAAATCTTATAGGACCATCGAGCAGAGAGGAACTAATCATGCCAGGTATGTCTGAATGACTGGTGGAAATGATTAGCCGTGTTGTTGCTTTTATTGCTTTGCCAGGTGGCTTGGGCATGATGGAGAAAATTTTTACAGTCCTATCTTGGGCGAACTTGAACATACACCAGAAACCGATTGGACTATTTAATGCTGATGGATTTTATGATTTTCTTTGTGTGTTTCTTGATGATGCCCGGAGAAATGGGTTTTTGTCAAAACGTGTAAAAGAAATCCTCTTCACTACCAGAACTGCCACTGATTTAATTGACCAACTCTTAGCCTTCGAACCACAAATTGACCCTATCCTTTCCAATATAATCTGGTCCGATAATGATCGTGGTAAAAAACGTCGGATAAATCTGGATCTTAACCTTTAATTTTCATTTTAGATGTAGAATTTCAGCTAACTATATATTATCTTCTAAACTCTTCTTCTACTTTTTACGGCATTGGGGACAATGTCTCATTTAGGTTTGGGGGAGGGAAATAGTTAACTAATATCTTATTTTTATTGTGTTATTCTTATTTGATTTTTAGTCAAAAAATTTCAAAAAAATAAAAAATTAATAAAAAAAATAAAAAAACATTTATGTTTTTGTGTTTCTTTTAACTTGACTATTCTGGTGAAATTGGTGTGAGATAGTTGTGTAAGAAATTTCCACTCCTGAGATGTATCTCAACCTAGTTCGTAACAAGTTAATTTTTGTTTATTTCCTTTTGAATTATTTAATTTGTGAATTCTCCATAAAACTAATTAAATTGGATCTTCATATGCTCAGTTGACAGGTATTATCAACATGTATGGTAACATACGGACATTAGTTGTAATTGAAAAGTTTGTAATATTCAGTGCTCTAGTTTAATTGGAGGAAGCATCTAAAAAATGATGGAATAAAAAAAAATCCGAGATCCGAGTAATTAAGTCTGTAGGGGTGTTTTAACACCTAGTGCCCTAAAGCCAACTAGTTTGGGAGTCACTGGCCAAAAGCTCGCTAGATGGATCAAAGATGTTATAAAAAAAAAATACATATGAAATCCGAGTAATTAAGTCTGTATGGGTGTCTTAACTCTTAGTGCCTTAAAGCCAACTGGTTTGGGAGTCACTGGCCCAAAGCTCGCTACATGGATTGAAGATGCTGCTTTATTTATTTTACGTAAAAAAAAAAAATATTCCATTGCTAAAAAAAGTGTGAAGTCTGATATAACTTTAAGACAAAAATATTACTCTCTTTTCAACTACATTTATGAATATTGTGGGCACAATGAGTTGATTAATACTTTGTTGGTTGTGTATAAGGAGAATGGTAAAAATAATCGGAGAATTTACTTATTCGGTAATTTAGAAAGAAAGAAAACAACTACTAACTTGGATAAGGAGTTTCACCAGTTTAGTCACTAACTTGTTTATTCTATTTTCTCTTGTCTTTTTGCTTTTGTGTTTATTAGTTTTAGATTGACATTTGTGGGTATTGTCACTGTAAGCCATCACGAGACTACAACTCGTCCACTAGGGACACCCAAGGGTTTAAAGGCTTGTTGCATACGGTAAATGCAGCCGTGATCCATACGAAAGTGGCTTAGTTTAATTTTTATTTTTTTTAAGATGTTTATGTTATTTTGTTATTTTTCTTGAGGACTAGCAAAACTTTAGGTTTGGGGTTGTGATGAGTGGTAAATAGACATTATTTTCCACTCCATTGACTTAATATTTTGTATAGTTTCTTGAGTTTTGTGAATATTTTGATGTGTTTTGTGGTATTTTGTAAATAAATAAAATAACAGGACTCTCGGAATCAATTCGGGGCCAAAACAGTGAAAAACGGATAAAAAGGCAAAAATGTAAATTTCCTGCTAAAATGCTCTGTTTGCTAAAATACGATGTGCTAAAATACGCCGTCTACTAACATGCACCAGAGACTGCTAACGTGCGCCAGACACATGTCACCAATACATGCTGCTGACAATCATCATCGACACATGTCAATGGTAACGTTAGCGTCGCGACGCGCACCAAATTTACGCGTCGCGACGCCAAGCCAATAATTCAGCTAATAATTCTGCCGTCGCCACGTGCCACCATCTCCGTGAAGCCCGTGCCGCGCGTCCAACATCAACTTGACTTATTAAGTCTTAAGCTTAATGCTTCTTGTTAACTGGCCATTAATAAGATTGGTGTGGTAAACTTAAAATAAACTTGACAAAGAAATTTTAGGTTTCAGCCATAGACTTAATAGCCCACGATCTTCCTTGAGGATAGATAACCCTTTAATAGATTTCCTTACAGGATAGACATATACTTGTCGGGCAGGGGTAGCCACAATTGGAACTTAATCTTAATGAATTCAGGTAACTTGATTGACATAGACATATGATTAATTGGGTTACACTGGGTATTTGCATCTAACCATCGACAGAGGCTTTTACATAATTTCGTGTTCCAGGTTAGTAAACCAATATATTACACAAACCTGAGATAACCACTTCATCTTTAAAAGATATTGGAAGGATTCACGACCCTAGATAGTTTCTTAATATCGAATTTTCCCTTAATCTACTTTCGCACTGTTTTATTTATTCGTCTTTAGTTTAAAGTCACCATCTAATCAAACAACCAATCTATTAGATATTCATAAATATTTGGCTTCATAAATTAATAGGTTAGGTATTAAGTCCTCGTGGGATCGATACATTTTATACTACTTGAACGATACGTGC
>SKCR01021514.1:0-17823 GCA_019454045.1 Zanthoxylum bungeanum | reverse complement strand
GAGAGAACGATTAATTTGGAATTGATCGATGAATTAATATATTCGATATATTAGACGAAATTAGATTTCGACGCGGAATTAAAATTAGATTTTAATTCGGGCAAACGAGTTAATTTAGAATTAATTCGTTAGCGACGTAAATAATAATTTCGCCATGCGCAATTATTATTTAAATTCGATTGAATTAACGTCGCGACGTAAGCTCGGTATTTCGGAAATATCGAACCCGAACGCGTGAGTGCACGTGGGCCCACTTTCATTTGGAAACGTGTGGGGCCCACATGACACATGTCATTCTAATGCTTGCATGTAGATGTGTACATTGCACTCAATGTCATTGCATGGAGTTTGAGTGTTTGACACTCTAAGCCATTGCATGTTTTGTGTCATAAATTTATTATTAATTTAATAAATATATGGCATAAATATAATTGATTTTTGGTAAATCATTTTTTTAACTTAACACAAAACTTCTTCTCTCTCATTTCTCTCTTCTCTCACGCCCAAATGAAGAAAATCTTCACTGGTTTGGAACCAGAAATGGCGTGAACAAAGGGAAGCCAAGAGTGGTTCTCATGGTGAGAAATCAAGTGCTAGCACACTTACAAGTCTTGCGAAGGTGGTAGGGAGGTTCGACCATGAGGCGGGACTCATCCGATGGAGTTTGGAGCTTCGTTTTGAGACCCGAAACTGCCAAGACAGTGAGCATGGACTGCTGCTGTGGGCTTACAAAGGCAGTGCGTTTTTGGGCATGATCATCTTCAAATCGACATAACCGATCAATGTAAGTATTCCGTATCTTCGTTGGTGTATTCACGCATGTTTTCATGTCTTGTTGATCTTGGGACCTTAGATTTTACCAACAGTTACTCCTTGATTGGGCTTTGGTTGCCGAAGCCCACGCCTTAAAGAAATTAATTCAAGCCCATTAGACTTGAATTGAATTGACGTTGGACGTTAATCGGGCTTTGAGTCCCGACGTGATTAAATTTGGAATTTAAGTCGTTAAAGGTTTATTAAATAAAGTGTAATATTTAATTTGGAATTGAATAGTGAATTAGTATTAAATACATGTTAAATTGGATTTAATTATGTAGTTTAATTTAATTTAAGAATTCGTACTTTGAGTACTTATTCGCAAAACGAGTTTGACTCGAGCAAAATCAAATCGTTGTTTGAACATTGGATGATCACATAATTATCAGATTAATTAATTGATTAGATTGATTGATAGCATGCATTTGTGTGAATACGTGGTTGTTATGAATGATAATGTATATCGGATGGATATTAGTCGGGTGGGGCAATTTTGGAAATTGTTGTAATTAATTCGATTTATTAAATGGACCTGCGTGTCCAGCCTTATCACCTTTATTCTCTTTGTATTCTCTTCTCACCTATTCCCCTCAATGTAAATGAGGTTTCTTTAGAAGTGTAGTGTAACGGGTAGAAGTAATACAAGTGCTAGCTTGAGTGAGAAAGGGAGAGACTTGATCTAGGATCAATGTGTTAAGTATCCATCCGCATATCATTATTTTTATTTTCATACTCGCTTTATTATGTATTTGAATGCATGTTTAAGGGTGTATGATGATGAGACCTTAACAAAGATAATGAAATTGGTAGCCAATTTCCACGCGAAAAGCCCTCATCAAATATCATGCGTCTTTTCCTTCCATTGAGTGATTCTTACTCAAGATCCTAGATTGGCATGGGTTGTTGGCCAAAGTCAAGACCTTGTCCGTCGAAGATTGTTTTGAATCACGAGGCTTTGTTCCATATTGGTGTCTTGTCCAAGTTGTGGTTTGTTGGCCAAAGTCAAGACCACTTCTTGTCCATCGACATTGATTACGAAGCTTCCATGGTCAATGGGTCCGCACTTGACTGGGATCATCAGGTTGTTGTGCCAAAGCCAAGGCCTAGTTGATTCAGAGGAAAAAAGTTAGGTTATATATTAGATATATAGGCATAGATAAGATATATATGTTCGGACTTGGATGTCCACCTACCGGATCTAGGAGTTGGATGAGATCCAATTGATCTTAGAGATCTACCTAGTTAATTATCATACAATTTGTTGGCCAAAGTCAAGATTGTGTGATATTTAACGGATCCTAGCCCACTAGGAAACACGGTTTCCGAGTACTCGACAGAGGGTTAGAGGCTCGACGAAAAATAGTGGGAGGCAAGAATTGAATTTGCAATATTCGTTCAATTACTCGCCATACGCGCTCAAACAAATATCACTCACTCGTCATATATTAAAAGTATTAGTTGGACTAATATTTAATGTTGTTTTAATAAACAGTTGGACTGTATTATAGCTGATTATATATATTGGATTATATTAATCAATATATTTGAATTAATTAATTTCAGTTTACAGTTGATTTTATAATTGGATTATAGTAATCAATGTAATTGAGGTTAATTAATTTAGATTATTTGATATATAGTTGGACTATTATAATCATTATAGTATATAGTACCACTAATCGTTGATTAAATAGTTGGACTATTGTAATCAAGATAAAATTGAAAAGTTGGATATTTAAAATATAATCTGGGATTAAAATATTTTAAATGATTTAATTTTCAAATTGGGAATAAATAATAGGTTACTTTATTTGATAAAATAACTTATTATACCTTAAGCCCAAAATTAAGCAAAATAAGTAGAGCATAAAATCTTTGGAAGATTTATGTGATGATGACTTTAGTGCTTAATTTAATATACTTGTCAAAAATCTATGTTTAGATTTAAAAGTATTAAATTGCAATTAATAATTCTTAGAGAATTGATTTGACTATTCTAGAGGTGAAAAGTCAAAGTTTGCAATTGGGCATGTAGCACGAGGTGCACATCGTTTCAATATTCTAAAACCCAAGGCTTGGCCTAAGGTTCCTGAAATATTGAAAAGGATATTGTCATATCCCAAAGTGACTACCATTTGGATATGGCAGAGACGAAGGAATTAAAGAAAGGGCAAGGCTCTTACTTTAAAAATGATTGTCAAAGTTATGTTCACTACTAGTATTGAAATTAGATTTTAAATACTTAGTGTGGTACATAAAATATATGTATTGATGTTCAGAATCTGCTTTGAGCAGGATACTGACTTCAAGCTTAGATTGCTCTGCGAATCGGAAACGGGACGAAAGTCGTTGTTTCGACCGTAGATACCTAAGTTTAGGAACTACCCTTCGGGTGTGTACTTAAATTAGGAACTGTTATAATGTAACTAGTTTGACTAGAGACATTATCTCTATATCAGTGTTTAATCCATTGTGGATAAACCTTTATATTCTAGAACACTAAGTGTTTCATTATATAAAGATGATACTGAGATAAACACATTAGATGTGAATAACAGAATTATATTTTGAATATAATCTCAAAACATATAAAATGACAAATAAATAGCTCAAATTGATTTGATCAATAGAGACTTATTTGTGGCATTGTTGTCTGGGACACAATTAAACAAGATTCGTATATCCGCACTTTTGAAGAGTGGGTACTAGGACTGATTTGACTATTCAAATAAAGTCTAGAATCTAGTTTGTTAGGTAAAGTACCTAAAACACTACTTACTTGGTAATAGTGAAAATGCCATCGATCTGTTAGCCCTATTCATTGTGAAGTTAGTGGGCCCATATCTAGCTAGGCTAGATGTGAACATGAATATTTCGTGACCTTAACGGATGTGGCATCACGTTATGGTTATGTGTTTCTTTTGAAGAACACAGATCGGAAACTATTAGAGTTTCGACACGAAGTACATAAACAGATCGACTATAGTATTATGCCGTCACGGTAAGACCGTAATGGAAAATACTTAAGCAGTAAGTTTCAAACATACATGAAAGAGTATAGTATTCTTTCAGATGAGGACTCCTCCCGAGACACGTAAGTTAGACGGTGTGTCCCCGAACGAAAACCAAATTTTGTTGGACATGATAAGGTTTATCACGAGTCGCTCTGAGCTATCATTTCCTTCAACAGGATATGTATTAACAGTGCAAAACTTATTTAGAATAAGGTTCCATATAAATCTGTTTGACAGATTTCATATAGGATATGAACAGGAAAGAAACAGGGTTTCTCATTCCTAATAATTTGGGTATGCCGGGCATAACGTTTGGATGATACCAAACTAAGAACCCAAATTGGATAAGTGCCAATTATAGGTTATCCTTGGGAAAACCATAAGTATAGTACTTATATATCTCACAAGAGAACAATGTAATTGTTGCTCACCATGCGGTTTTCCTAAGAGGAACACCGATATGCAGTGGTCAGTGGGAGGATAGTGATACTCAATGAAAATCGGAGTAATACTATTCAAGGCACGAAGTCCTTAATGGAACATAAATAGTTCATCAAGGATGAATCTGTACCATTAATCTTCGAATACACAAGAACCACGTAGATCGGAGAGAATCAAAAAACAACCTGGGGTATGGGTTTCTGATCTCACCTCATAAAGATATTAATCTTATTGAGGAATACCAACCGACTACGTACGAGGAAGTGATACAAGGTATCGACTCCCTGTTATGGCAAAGTGCCATGAGTCCGAAATGGATACCATATATAACACTATGTTTGGATACTAGTTGTTGTACCGCAAGGCATTATGCCATTGGTACTGTAAATGTCTTCAAGGAAGACATACATGGATGGCAACATACCAACGTACAAAGCTAGGCTTGTGACGAAAAGGTATCGTTATCAACGTTATGTTAATAACGGTTCAACCTTTTACCTGTTGGCATAGTAAATCAATTTTGATGATGCTTGTTGATACTGCATATTTCATTTATGAAATGTGTAAGTTAATGATCAAAATCGCTTTCCTGAAAAGGAAACCTTTTGGAGGATGCTTATAACATCCTGACGATTTTGTATAACCGACAAACAAGGTTTGCGGGTTATTCGATCCATGTATGCATTGAAGCAAGCATAAGGTTCTTGGAACTGTCGTTTTGAAATAATCATAATGGTTTATGATTTGACTCAAAACGAAATGATTCTTGTGTATATAAGGAGGTTAGTGGGAGAGCACTGACAGTGAAATTCCCATAAAGCAATTGGTGAAAGCTTGGCTTTCATAGAAATTCTCCGTAGAATTCTGGAGAGTAACAACCTTTATTCAAGGAATAAAGATCTACTGGGATAGATTTGGAGTTGTTAACACTCTATGGGAAATTGTACATTTAAAATGTACTTGATATGGTGTCTCATACGCTTTGAGCATATGGAGTCACAATCGGGTCAATCCAAGTGATAGTCACTGGATTGAAGTTAAGGACATCTGTTAGTATCTTAGAGAACTAAAGATGTTGTCTTAAACTATGGAGAAGGAGAACTTGAAGTGACTGGGATCACTACCGCAAGTTTCCAAACAGTTAAATACTGCGGTACTATAAAGTTTGAATAACGGGACAGTGAGCTGGAAATCTTCCGAGCAAGATACTGTTGCCGAATAAACAACAAATGCGGATTATTGCTGCAGCTGAAACAGCAATAGAAGCCATTTGGGTCGAAAATAATTCTAATTAGATTAGATATAATTCTGTTAGCCGCTGAGCTGGGCGTCAGCACAGTCTAAAGAATTAAAGGTCTCATCGACGATCCAGATATATACTTCTATATTCATCTTATTCGTTCGGATCATACATCGTGGCGATGTGGTGATCGTATAAATCGCGTCAGACGATAATCATGGAAATCCGCTGACGAAAACCTTTTCTCACCAATTTGAGCGAACCGTACATAGTTCGGGTGTTCGACACTTGAGTGACTGGCTATGTGCCAAGTGGGACATTGTTGGATAATATGACCCATAGCGTCACTATTGTACATATCATAGTGTTGTTGTACAAATTAACTATGTGACAAGGAAATTGCACTCTCATCATTTGTGATTAGATCACCTTAGATATATAAATGAAGAGAGGTCCATATGATTAGTTCCTGGATTGAGATGATATGAGACAGTATCAGTCCACGAAGGATTAATCATTAAATATCCCTAGTCGTAGTATTATCGAGATTGGACATCGATAATGCGGAATAGGCTAGTATTGCACTTGTGCGTGTTGTGAGGGCACAACAGCATAGTTCTTATGTATTTGGGTATTGGATACTCATGCAAGTGCGATAGGAGGTTGTGTTTCACCGATGGTACGGGAAACAGCTTCGCTCTGGATAGACCCCTCGGAATCCCATTGGTATTATGACTATGTGTCTATGGGAGTCCGACATCAGGGTAGGTGTGTATGGTCTTAACCTGAGACTTGCACCGCTAATGCTTACGACAATCAATATGCTTTAGTTGAGGTCGTCCAGGACTCTAACCGGTTTTGTGTATGCCAATGCTGGGTATATTGAGAATCGTAGAGTATTGGGTGTGATGTCAAGACGGAAGTATCACTCCAGTCATAGTGGAGATGATGTCACGCAGGATACGGTATTAGTGCTCTTAAGTGCTGGCCGGCCATCGGGATATTATGACAAGGTCATGTATATCCGATTATAGAGACTAGTTACCAGACATCCGATATGTGCTTCGGACGGGGCAGACACTTATCCAGCCCCAGCCCTAGCACGTGACTATCCGATACTGGGCCGATATACATAATACTTGGTATACTACGCCTGATATAGATCTTAAATATTCTTAGATGAATATGACCGGAGAATTGGATAGACTTCGTGCTTTGCTAGAAGCCGATCTTGTCTCGTAAATCGGTAGAACGTAGTACTTGGTACGTACGTGATTCAGATACTCCGACGACCGTATTTACTACCGAATTATCCGGGGATCTCATGGGTCGCTTCCCAATAATGTGATTATATAGAAAAAAGAGAAAATTAATCTAGGATTAATTATGGAGATATTTTATCTAGGATAAAATATCGTCTAGAGAGAGAGATAATGATTAATTTGGAATTAATCGATAAATTAATATATTCGATATATTAAACGAAATTAGATTCGACGCGAAATTGAAATTGGATTTTAATTCGGGCAAACGAATTAATTTAGAATTAATTCGTTAGCGACGTGAATAGTGAATTCGCTAGGCGTAATCATTTAATTACGACGCAACGGAAAACTCGCTAATTGGGAATTAGCGAACCCGAGCCCGAGTGTGATTGCGAGCGCATTCGTATTTCGAATTCGAGTGCGGCAACGCAAGTCACATCAAGCGTCAAATCATTCGTCATATCAAGCGTCAAATCAAATGTCACTTTGATTGATGTGATTGATTGATTGAAAGACTACATGTCACTTTGATAAAGTGAAATTAATAGTTGATGGTTTTAGGTGGAATAGTGTTGGTGGTTGAGAAAGCCATTTCCATTTGATTTTATTTGATAAATAAAATGGTAAATGCTTTGTATTTTTCTTGGAAAATATAAAAAGGTTTTTGGAAAATCTTTTATCAATTAATTACACATTTCTCTCCACCAATTCTCTCTCACTTCTCACGCCCAAAAGGGCTCTCTTTCTTCTTCCATTTCAGCTCACTGCCGTGAGCAATAGGGAAGCAATGAGTGTGTTTTTGTTGCAAAAACACAAGTGCTAGCACACTTACGAGACTTGCGAAGGTGTTAGGGAAGTCCACCCATGAGGCGGGATCCGTTCGACGAAGCTTGGAGCTTGACGTAGGACCAAATTTGAAGCCAAAACAGTGAGTTTATTCACTGCAGTTCACGCCCAAAACAGTGGGAATTTCAAGTTTTGTTGCTTGCCGCGTCTCTCAACCGATCGATGTGAGTATTCCGCTACCTCCATTGATGTATTCACACATGATTTCATTGCTTGTTTGATCTTGGGACCTAGATAAAATCTAACAATTACGAGGGTAATTATGTAATTCTGGATAAGTTCGGAGGGTTCGAGACCCTTCCGTAACATTTGCGGGAACTTTTCCGCAAGTCTTGCCGCAAACGCGTAAAATGAGAATCCGAACCATCTAGTTAGTTTAGAACAATATACGAGTATATATTAGAGTAATTAAGCTTGAACGGTAGAATTAGAGAGGATTCGTATGTTTCGGAAAAGTCAAGAAGTTTATTATAGATGAGTAGAAAGTTCCACAAATAGCGGTTCTGATTGCGTTTTATGATTTTTTTGACAGATCGGGTCCAGAGTCGGAGTGTCTGCGAAGTCAGGTAAGTAACTCATGCTACGAATACTTAAGAGATTTAACATTATTCGTAATTAGTAAAATAATAAAGTTATATATAGTTATCTGTATGAAACTTGTATATATATAAGGATGAGTGTAGAAGAAAGAGATAGGTGTATTTATATACACATATAGATAAGAACAAGCAAAAGTAAGCATGTGTATGAGCAACAGATAAGCATGAATATATAGGAGTAAAGAGCTACATATGTAGGTATTGACCAATATTTATATATATAGTTAGAGCATACGAATAAAGTTATGTCTGTGTTAGACAGAAATGTTATTATGTATAAGTTATATAGAAGCATCAGATATCAGTAAACTTTAGATTGAAAGTATAAAAATGACAAGGTATAAGCATATACATGAAACGTGAGCAAATGTTCAGGAATATAATTTGTTGAGACTTGGGTTTGGGGGTTGTAGAAACTACACCCTAAGGAATGGGTTTAAAGCTTAAATGATGTAATGGCGAGTGCGATTTATAAGTATACTTTCTTGATAAGGAAAATGGAATTGAACGAATGTTTATATTTACTAATAAGTATAGCCATTAACCGATATAGCAAAGATAAAGGTAAAATGTAAAAGGTTATGATATGGTATTATAGATGAAATGCTAAAATATGTTAATTTAAGTTTGCATGATGGATGCTTGTAAAGAATGAAATATATATGTTTTATTTTATAAGTATAGTTGGATATTTAGATACGTGTGTGTATGCGTATATGTGTATATAGGGTTGCCTGATAGAGTAGGTTATGAACCTGAGTAGTATAAAAGAATGTGAATGAAATTATGCTGTGATGAATATGAGGAAGTATGAGCATGTTAGTATAAGTAACAGTGTTTATGAAAGGCATGTCATGTTTATATGCATACTAGTCTGAGATACATTTCAGAATTCAATAGAGATAAAGTATGAATGTATTTACATATATGTATGTAAGTATATATGAATATGACAATATACAAGGATAAGTTTTATGTGTGCATAGAGTATGCATAAATATGTACATGTGCATATATATACTATATAGGAAATCATGGCTAGAGTAGGAAGAAGCATGAGAAATGCATATGCATACCTATATGTTATGGTTTTCAGAAGTTAAGTTAAAGCAAAAAGTGTTGTAAGTTTCAAAGTATTAAAAAGACTAGTTTTCAAATGTTTTGACAGAGATGTTTCTTTTTTTACAGTTTGGGATTTGACTTAAGTTTTTAAAAGTTTATCTGCGGTTTCATGTTTTCGGGGCATGAGGTAAAACCTCACTCCAGTATGTAACTATTACAGTTGGAATTGACGGTTATAGAGAACATGTGCACATATGGGGCCATGATGGCGGCTTAGGATCGTGTACCTGGTCCCTAGTGGTGGCTACACTGCCAGTTGAGTTTTGTTCTGGTGTAGAGCTCGACGTTGCCAGTTGAGTTGTTGTCATGGACGTAGGGCACCACCAGCCTCAGAGATGCTGCCAGTTGAGTTGTTGTCCTGGGCATCTAGTACTATCAGATTTCAGCGATGCTGCCAGTTGAGTTGTTGTCCTGGGCATCGAGTATTTTCAGATTTTCTGTATCCAGATTTCAGTACTCAGTTTTTAGTAAACAGCTTTCAGAAAACAGGTTTTTGATACAGTTTTCAGAAACTATATATTTAAATGATGTTTTCAGCAAGTCTAGTTTTATAAAGAGACTTTCAGAAAGAGTTTCAGAAAATAGTTTTCAACAAACAGTCTTCTTGAAAAGGTTTTCAAGAAGTATCTTCAAAATTATATTACATGTTAAAGTTTGATGATAGTTCACAAATTATGCATATAAATCATACATGCTAGTCATCATTTGAAAGTATATAGTTGGCATTAATACATGTGACATGTCTGTATCAGTATGCATACATGGTTAACTTTGTGTATAGCATGTTTATATAGAAATAATATTTTGAAAAGTACGAGTGAATTGTAGCATGATCTTATTTAAATGTATCAATGATGAAGGTAATAGTTTTATGCTTACCTAGAAATAACATATTTTAAGAATGCCAGATAATGATGAAATGGTAACATATACATGATCAGTGATAGTGGATTAAATGATTAATAGGAATAATATTTTATTTGTCCGATCTGTTGATATTTCAAGATAGCGTAAGAGAGAAAGTTATAACAAATACCTGAACCAGATTAGTAACGAGTATAGGAAGTAAACAGAATTCAGTGTAGTGTATCAATAGCATGATGGAGCTTAATATGTTGATGACATGGGAATTGGATTATATATATATATATATATGTATTATAGATGTTTGAAAGTGTAAATAACAAACAGAAATTTTGCAGGTGGTGATCAGTTAAAGATACAGTAACAAAATGACAGGTTTGTGAAATGAATAAGAAATATACAATTAATTCAAACTTTATAAGCATTTGCATGATTACTTACTGAGTCTTATGACTCACACCACAACAGTTTGTAGTTTTGCAGGTCAGTAGCGGATATACTGAGCCAGTAGGATTTCTGTGAAGACTTTGAAGACAGTGGATTGCCCCATTTGCAGTCAGAAGACTTTGAGTCATCGGTCGAGTTATGGGTCCTCACGGCACTTGTCTTTGTATTTGTACTTGTATCTCTTATGTAAAAATTAAGTAATAGTGTAGTTTTATTTTGAGTTCTGGCCGGAGGCTAAGTGATTTACTTTTGTTCATTGAGTTCAGGCCTGAGGCCTAGTGATGTTGCATATTTTTTGAGTTTTTTTTAGCAGGTTGTCTCATGGTGCTGGCTATAAGCCAGGTGGCATGATGTCACGAATACATCATGCCGAAATTTCGTCAGAATAAGAGGCTTATGGAGGTAGGGTTAGCCTGTCTCCTGCTGGTAGCATCCTGGCCTAGGCAGGATGTTACATATTCATAACCCTAGAGAGTTTCATATTATTGATTTCTTTCAGAATTTAGCTTTGTTTTGTTTTATTTACTTGTGTTAGATAAAAATCACCATCCAACCAACAATCAAATCAATTAGATACTTGTATAAATTTAGCTTCATAATTTAATAGCATAAGTAATAAGTCCTCGTGGGATTGATATATTTTATACTACTTGAACGATACATGCGCTTGCGTAGCATGAGTGATTTCTTCGCCTTCACATAATTATTGTGATTTGTTTCCTTTTATTTTCACCGACAAGATCTAAATTTTTTTACTTTCACGATTTATTTTACTGTTCATTTAATAATTGTCATTTGACAGGTACTAGTGCAATTATTACTCACCCTTTTTCAGGATCTATAGATTCAGCTCGTCATTGCTCTCTTCAACACTTCCAGATTAGAGAGAGTAAAAGAAAAAAAATGGAAGCAAATTCAAGAAGATGAGTCCTTAACATCTGTGTGTTTTGTGGAACTAGTTATGTATCTAAACCATAATTTGTTGAGGCTGCAAAGGAATTGTGTAGAGTTATGGTAGAGAGAAGTATGCACTCAGTATATGACGGTGGCAATCTTGGACTGATGGGTTACGTTTCAAGGGCCGTACAAGATGGTGGCATTCAAGTTTTGGGGATCATTCCAAAACCTTTGGCAGAGGTAAATCCTATCGGAAAATCAAACGAAGAAGAATGCATTATTTCAGGTATGTCCGAAAGACTTTTTGAAATGATTAATCGTGCTAATGCGTTTATTGCTTTATCAGGAGGCCTGAGCACTATTGAGAGAATATTCACAGTGATATCTTGGGCGAATTTGAACATTCATCAGAAACCTATTGGAATATTTAATTTTGATGGATTTTTTTATTTTCTTTTTTAGTTTCTTGAAGATGCCATAAGAAATAGGTTTCTCTCAAAATCCGTAAAAGATATTTTCCTCACTGCAAAAACAGCCAATAATTTAATTGACCAACTCTTATTATTTGAACCAAAAATTGACCATATTATTTCCAAGTTGAACCGGTCTGACAATGATCGTGGTAAGAAGGGTAGAATAAATTAGGATCGTAATCTTTAGTTTTCTTTTTAGATGTATAATTCCACGATAATCAGGTACTGTCTTCTAAGCTCTTCTTCTTCTTTTTAGACATTGGGGACAATTTTTCAATTAGGTTTGGTGGATGGAATAGTTGATTAGTATCTTATTTTTATTTGTGTTCTTTGTTTGTTTTTATAAAAAAATAAAAAAATTTGATTTTTATGTTTTTTAACTTTACTAACCAAGTGGAATGGTGTTTTGTGATAGTTTTGTAAGGAGTTTCCGCTCATGAGACATATCTCATCCTAATTCGTAACAAGTTAATTTTTGTTTATTTCCTTTTGAATTATTTAAATTCATGAATTCTCCATAATATTGACTAAATTTGATCTCCATATCCTCATTTGACAGGTATTATCAACATACATGGTAACATACGAACATGAGTTGTAAGTGAAAGTTTATAATATTCAGTGCTCTAGTTATTGGAAGAAGCACCTGAAAGCGATAGAATAAAAAAATGTGTATATAAAAAATTAACCATGCTTTTACTTAGTAACCGAACATCTTGCCTCAGTATGCAGTGAGTGTTCGTGTCAAACTCCAAAAGCCTGAGTTAATAATAATAAAGTTTCTACTTAGTAATCAGACGTCTTGCCTCCGTAAGTAATGACTGTTCGCGTGAAACGGTAGAGCTTTTAACATCTGAGATCCGAACAATTAAGTCTGTAGGGGTGTCTTAACACCTATTGCCCTAAAGCCAACTTGTTTGGGTGTCACTGGCCCAAAGCTCGCTACAAGGATTAAAGATGTTATTAAAAAAAATTGTACATAAAAATCTATTGCCAAAAAGGTGTGAATTTTGATATAACTTTAGGACAAAAATATTACTCTATTTTCAACTACACTTATGAATATTGTGGGCACAATGAATTGATTAATACCTTGTTAGTTGTGTATATGGAGAATGGTAAAAAAGTACAGGAGAATTTACTTATTTAATAATTTAGAAAGAAAGAAAACAACTATTAACTTGGATAAGAATTTCACTTGTTTAGTTACTAACTTGTTTATCTTGTTTTGTGAGATTTATTGTACATTTTATTGACGTTTGTAGGTATCGTCGTTGTAAACCCTCACGAGACTATAACTCGTCCACTAGGGACACCTAAGAGTTTAAAGGCTTGTTGCATACGTTAAATGCAACTGTGATCCCTAAGAAAGTGGCTTAGGTTAATCTATTTTAAAGTTGTTTTTTTCATTTTTTTTTTATTTTGCTTGAGGACTAGCAAAATGTTAGTTTTGGGGGTGTGATGAGCGGAAAATATATCAATATTTATAGCCCCATTTACTTAATATTTTGTATAATTTCTCAAGTTTTATGAACGTTTTGATGTGTTTGTGTTTATTTTATAGATAAATAAAATATCGGGACTCACTGGAATCAATTCGGGGCTAAAATATCAAAATTTGGATCAAAATGGCAAAATTGAAAATTTTACCAGACGTGTCACGATAATCAACCCTCAACGCGTCACGATGTCGGGCCAATAATGCAGCCTGTCGAAACTTATCATCACTGTTGCGCGTGTCGCGATGCTCAACCCACAGTGCGTTGCGACACCGACTCAATAATTCAGTTTGCCGACATTATCGTAGCACGCGTCGCGACACACGGGTGTTTTTTTTCGCGACGCGCACCCATTTTGGAGCTTATAAATAGCAGCCTCAATTGAAGGAAATTTTCGTACTTTCTTATGGGGAATTTCTCTAGGATACTAAGAAGAGAGAATCTTGTTTGTTTATTTTCAGTTTTCTTGTATTTTTTTTTTATTTTAGTAATAAAACTTTGTTTTTTTACTTAAAGCATGAGTAGGTAACTTCTTTGTGCTGGGGTGAAAGGTGAAACTTTTATTATGATAATTTAGATTAATCTCCATTATTTTATAATATATAAATTATCTTAAAACCTGAATTAATTGGATACCACATTTATGGTCGGTTGGACTTAATTAAATTAATTTTAACCTGACTTAATTGGATATCGCCTTTATGGTCGGTTGGAATTAATTAAAACATGACTTAATTGGATACTGCATATATGGTTGGTTGGTAATATCATGCAAATTTATATATTCTAATAAGAAATATTTCTATATTGAAATATTAAAAGTGGATCCCATAACCCCAGCATTTTATTTCATTATTTTATTTCAACTTTTTAGTTTTCAACTTGTTTTATGATGTTTTATTTATTTATGTCTTTATTAGTCATAGGTATGTATTGTAAGTAAATACAATATCTAGGGTTGTGATGAATTCCAATATCAATGGTTTTATAAGTTGATTTATCTTGTGTCTTGTGTGACATTGTGGTTTATTTATTGAGTCTTAAACTTAATGCTTCTTGTTAATTGGCCACTAATAATATTGATTTGGTAAACTTAAAATGAACTTGACGAATAAATTTTAGGTTTCAGCCTTAGACTCAATAGCTCACGATCTCACCTTGGAGATTTCCTTCCAGGATAGACATATACCTGTCGGGCGTGGGTAACCATAATTAGAACTTGATCTTAATGAATTCAGAGTTTCTTAATTAACATATACATATAGTTAATTAGGTCACTTTGGGTGTTTGCATTCGACCATCGACAAAGACTTTTGCATATCTTCGTGTTCCAGGTTAATAAACCAACATATTACACAAGTATAAGATAATCATTTCATCTTTAGAAGAATATTGGAAGGATTCATAACCCTAGATAGTTTCATATTATTGATTTCTTTCAAAATTTACCTTTGTTTTGTTTTATTTACTTGTGTTAGATAAAAATCACCATCCAACCAAAAATCAAACCAATTAGATACATGCGTTTGCGTAGCGTGAGTGATTTCTTTGTCTTCACATAATTATTGTGATTTGTTTCCTTTTATTTTCGCCGACATGATCCAAATTTTTTGACTTTCACGATTTATTTTATTGTTCATTTAATAATTGTCATTTGACAGGTACTAGAGCAATTATTACTCTCCCTTTTTCAGGATCTATAAATTCTGCTCTCCATTTCTCTCTTCAACACATCCAGATTAGAGAGAGTAAAAGAAAAAAAATGCAAGCAACTTCAAGAAGACGAGTCATTAACATCTTTTTGTTTTGTGGAACTAGTTCTGGATCTAAACCATAATTTGTTGAGGCAGTAAAGGAATTTGGTAGAGTTATGGCAGAGAGAAGTATGCACTTAGTATATGGCGGTGGCAATCTTGGACTGATGGGTTACGTTTCAAGGGTCGTACAAGTAGGTGGCAGTCAAGTTTTGGGGATCATTAAAAAACCTTTGGCAGAGGCAAATCTTATCGAAAATATAACGGAGAAAAATGTGTTATTTCAGGTATGTCTGAAAGACTTTTTGAAATGATTAATCGTGTTGATGCGTTTATTGCTTTATCAGGAGGCCTGGGCACTATAGAGTAAATATTCACAGTGATATCTTGGGCGAATTTGAACATTCATCAGAAACCTACTGGAATATTTAAATTTGATGGATTTTTTTATTTTCTTTTTGTGTTTCTTTAAGATGCCAAAAGAAATGGGTTTCTCTCAAAATCCGCAAAAGATATCTTCCTCACTGCAAAAATAGCCAATAATTTAATTGAACAACTCTTATTATTTGAACCAAAAATTGATCATATCATTTCCAAGTTGATCTGGTCTGACAATGATCGTGGTAAGAAACGTTGAATAAATATGGATCTTGATCTTAATGAATTCAGAGTTTCTTAATTAACATATACATATAGTTAATTAGGTCACTTTGGGTGTTTGCATTCGACCATCGGCAAAGGCTTTTGCATATCTTCGTGTTCCAGGTTAATAAACAAAAATATTACACAAGTATAAGCTATTCATTTCATCTTTAGAATAATATTGGAAGGATTCACAACCGTAGATAGTTTCTTATTATTGATTTCTTTTAGAATTTACTTTTTTTTTTTGTTTATTTGTTTTAGATAAAAATCACCATCCAATCAACAATAAAATCAATTAGATACTTGTAGAAATTTAGCTTCAAAATTTAATAGCATAAGTAATAAGTCCTCGTAGAATCGATACATTTTATACTACTTGAACGATACGTGCGCTTGCGTAACGTGAGTGATTTCACCGATCACAAATAATGCCCAATAAAGGGATACAATTGGCACCTATGAGTCGTCTGTAAAACCACAGCCATCTGGTAAATGTATTTTAACCTTACGAAAGATCATGACCTTACTGCCAAGTATGCATCTCTATCTAAAAAAATTGAGGCTTCAGAAGCAGGGAAGAGTGAACATGTCAAGTCAGTTCATGAAGTCCTATGTCAAATCTGTAATTCAAAAGAACATGTCACACAAGTTTTCCCATCTTTACCAGCCCTGCAATAGTGTCTCCATGACCAAGTCAGTTCCATAAACATATTTAATAGACCAAATCTAAACCAATACATACAAACCTACAATTCTAGTTGGAGAAACCATCCAAACTTCAATTAGAGGAATGATAACCAAACACAATCATCTTAACAACCTCCCATGGTTCACTAGAATTTCTGAAATTCCTAGAATTATGTACCATATATCCCACCACCTAGGAAAACGATTGAGGATACCTTGAATACATTCATGGAGAAACATGAAGCCATCAATAACCAAAATGCACAAACAATGAGTGATTTGAGAGAAAGTTTTGCTAAAATCACATCTACATTAACCACTAATGAGAAAGGAAAGTTTCCTACACAACCACAGTCAAATCCTGAGAGTCATCTAAGTCCTCACGAGGGTAGTTCTGGAAATCAACACTTAGACCAAGTCAAATCTGTTATTACTCTTCGTAGTGGTAAGGAAATCCACAGACCTATTCTTGAACCTCACGAAGCTAAGAATAAAATAGATTCAGAGAGTAAGGAAGGGGTTGATGAATCATTACCCGTCGTTGTTAATAATACTTTGTCACATGCACCTCAATTTCCTTAAGCATTAAAAATAAAGAAATTGAACCATTCCCCATAAATTTATGAAATATTCAAATAGGTAAAGGCCATTATTCCTTTGTTAGATGCCATCTAACAGATACCATTTTATGCCAAACTTCTAAAAGATCTGTGCACCATTAAAAGAAAACATCAGGTAAAAAAGAAAGTCTTTTCTAGCAGAACATGTAAGCTTTATTCTCTCAACTAATAATGCATTAAAATATAAGGACCCTACTTGTCCGACTATTTCTTGTATTATTGGAAATCAAAACATTGAACATGTTTTGCTTCATCTTGGAGCTAGTGTCAATTTGCTCCTATTTTCAGTTTACCAACAACTAAATATTCGTGAGATAAAACCAACCTCAGCTACTCTTTTACTTGCCGATAGATCAGTTAAGGTATCGAAAGGAATTGTTGAAGATGTGTTATTGCAAGTTGATAAATTCATATATCATGTGGATTTTATTGTCTTAGAAACACAACCTATAGTAGACAGTTATAAACCAATCCCTGTAATGCTTGGTCGCCCATTTTTAGTAACAGCTAACACTTTAATTAATTGCAGGAATGGCATCATGAATCTGTCTTTTGGCAACATGACATTGGAGCTAAATATTTTTAGCATGTGAA
>SKCR01021513.1:0-17778 GCA_019454045.1 Zanthoxylum bungeanum | reverse complement strand
TAATCTAGGTTACGGTGTTCTACCCCAACTTATTTTCCATACCTAGTTGTATTCTGGGATCTCCCATTTTTGTTGTTCCCATAATCTTACTCTTCCAAGTGGCGTTAATCGAACATATGTAAATATACACAACTTACTTTATATATATTTACTTTATATATTTTCCAAAAATATATAAATGTTTTACCATTTAATTTTCCTTTCAAAAAGTCAAAATAAATTAAATGTAATAACCTTGAGTGTTCCACACTCCAACATCAATGTCCATCAACTCATATCAAGTTGTCAAGTCACATCACTCAAAGTGACAAGTGATTTGACGCTTGAAGTGACTAGCGATTTGACACTTGATGCGACTAATGATTTGACGCTTGATGTGACTTGCGTGCCGCACTCGAATTGAAATGCGAATGCTCTCGCAATCACTCTCGGGCTTGGGTTCCCTAATTCATAATTAACGATTTTTCCGTTGCGTCGTAATTAAATCTAATTTAATTAAATAATCATACCAAGCATAATTACAATTCACGTCCCTAACGAATTAATTCTAAATTAACTCGTTTGCCCGAATTAAAATCTAATTTTAATTCCGCGTCGAAATCCAATTTCGATTAATATATTGAATATATTAATTTATCAATTAATTCCAAATTAATCGTTATCTCTCTTTTATTGATATTTTATCCTAGATAAAATATCTCCGAAATTAATCCCAGATTAATTTAATTTTTTTTTCTTTCTTCTAATTAATCCCAGATTAATTAAAGTGTGAGTCATACGTCATCGGTGAATCTTTGGGAAGCGACCCATGCGATCCCCGGATATGTTGGCAGTAAATTCGGTCGTCGGACTATCAGAACACGTAAGTACCTCGTACCACATTTTACCGATTTACAAGACAAGGTTGGCCTCTAGCAAAGCGCCATGCCTACCCAATTCTCCGGAAATATCCTTACAGGAATAAAGGATCTGTATCAAGCGTAGTATACCGTAGTATTGCGTATTTCTGTCCAGTATCGGATGATCACGTGCTAGGCCTGGGGCTGGAAATGTGTCTGCCCCGTACGAAGCACATATCGGATCTCTGGCGACTAGTCTCTATAATCGGATAAACATGAACTTGTCATTTTATCCCGATAGCTGCAGCGTTTAAGAGAACCTGTCCCGTATCCTACGTGACCATCATCTCCATATGACTGGAGTGACACTTTCGTCTTGACATCACACCCAACACACTACGATTCTCGATATACCCAGAATTGGCATACACAGAACCTGTTAAAGCCCTGGATGACCTCAACCAAAGTATATAGATTGTCGTATACATTAGCGGTGCAAGTCTCAGGTTAAGACCAAATACACCTACCCTGATTTCGGACTTCCATAGACACATAGTCATACTACCAATGGAATTCCGAGGGGGTCTATCCAGAGCAAAGCTGTTTCCCATACCATCTGTAAAACACAACCTCCTATTACACTTGCATGAGTATCCTATACCCAAATATATGAGAACTATGCCGTTTGTGCCCTCACAATGAGCACAAGTGTAATACTAGTCTTTTACGTATTTATCGATGTCCAATCTCGATAATACTCTGACTAGTGATATTTAATGATTTATCCTTCGTGGACTGATACTGTCTCATATCATTCTCTGTCCAGGAATAAATCATAGGGACCTCTCATCATATATACATCTAGGTGATCTAATCACAAATGATAAGAGTGCAATCTCCTTTGTCACATAGTTGATTTGTACAACAACACCATGATCTGTACAAATAGTGACGCTATGGGTCATAATTGTCCAACAATCTCCCACTTGGCCTATAGCCAGTCACTCGAGTGCTTGACACCCGAACTATGTACGGTTCGCTCAAATTGCTGAGAAAAGGTTTTCGTCAGCGGATTTTCATGCTTATCGTCTGATGCGATTTATTCGATCATCACATCGCCACGATGTATGATCCGAACGAATCAGATGAATATCGAAGTATTTATCTGTATCATTGATGAGACCATTAATTCTTTAGCATGTGCTGTAGCCTAGCTCAGCTGCTAAAAGAACTATATCTAATCTAATTAGATATTTACCGACCCCAGAAGGCTTCTATTGCTGCTTCAGCTGCAGCAATAACCCGTATTTGTTGTTTATTCGGTAACAGAATCTTGCTTGGAAGATTTCCAGCTCACTGTACCGTTATTCAAATTGTACAGTACCATTTGTATCGGTTTAGGAAACTTGCAGCAGTGATCCTAGTCATTTCAAGTTCTCATTCTCCATAGATTAAGACAGCATCATTAGTTCTCTAAGATACTAATGGATGTTCTTAACTTCAATCTAGTGACTATCACTTGGATTGGCCTGTGTGTGAATCATATGCTCAAGGCGTATGAGACACCAGGTCGCGTATATTTTTCAATGTATAGTTTCTCGGAGAGTTTCATGAAAGCCAAGCTTTCACCGATTGTTATTTATTGGAATATCATTTCCAAGAAATGATGTATTATCATTATTTATTTAGGACAGCCACTGTCAGTGCGCTCCCACTGACCCTCTTATATACACAAGAATCATTTTCATTTTGAATTAAATCATACATCATTATGATTACATCAAAATGATAATTCCAAGAACCTAATGCTTGCTTCAATCCAAACATGGATCCAATAACCTGCAAACCTTGTTTGCTAGTTATAGTACGACAAAACCGCCATGATGTTTTAAACATCCTCCAAAAGGTTTTCTTTTCAGGAAAGTGATTTTCTCGCAAAGCTGTCATATTTCATAAATAAAATACACAGCTTTAGCAAGCATTATCCATTTCGGACTCATGGCACTTTGTCATGATAGGGAGTCGATACCTTGTATCATTTCCTCATACCTAGTCAGTTGGTATACCTCAAAAGATAGACATCTTTACGAGGTGAGATCAGAAACCCATACCCCAGGTTGTTTTCTGATTATCTCCGACATACGCAGTTCTTGTGTATACGAAGATTAATGTTAATAGTTTCATCCTTGATGAACTATTTGTGTTTCATTAGGAATCGGTGCCTGGAATAGTATTACTCCGATTTTCATCGAGTGTTACTATCCTCCCACTTACCACTGCATATCGGTATTCTTCTTAGGAAAACCGCATGGTGAGCAACAATCTAATTGTTCTCTTGTGAGTTGTATAAGTACAATACTTATGGTATCCCTAGGATATCCTACAATTCGGCACTTATCCAATTTGGGTTCTAGTTTGGTATCATCCAAACATATGCCTAACATACCCAAATTATCAGGAATGTGAAACCCAGTTTCTTTCCTGTTCATATCTAATATGAAATCTGTCAAACAGATTATTATGGAACCTTATTCAAAATAAGTTCTGCACTGTTAATGCTTATCCGTTGAAGGAAATGATAGCTCAGAGCGACTCATGATTAACCTTAATTATGTCTAACATAATTCGGTTACTCAGTTCGGACACACCGTCACTTTGACGTGTTCCGGGAGGAGTCCTCGTTTGAAAGAATACCTTACTCTTTCAATTATTTTAGAAAGTTATTGCTTAAGTATTTCCATTATGGTCTTACCGTGACGGTCTAATACTTTAGCCGATCTATTTGTCTATTTCGTGTCGAAACTGTAAAATTTTCCGATTTGTGTTCTTCAAAAGAAACACATAACAATAACGCGATGCCACATCCGTACAGGTCACGAAATATTCATATCCACATCTAGCCTAGCTAGACATGGGCCCACTTGCTTCACTATGAATTATGGCTAACAGATCAGTGGCATTTACACTTTTACCAAGTAAATAGTTTTTTAGGAACTTTGCCCAATAAACTAGATTCGTAGACTTTATTTGATTAGAATCAAATTAGTCCGAGTACCCACTCTTTGAAAGTGTGGATATACGATTCTTGTTTAATTGTGTCTCAGACATCAATGCCACAATTAGTTTCATCTGATCAAATCAGTTTGAGCTATTTGTTTGTCATGTTATATATTTGAGATATTATTTATATTCAAAATATAAACTATGTTATTGACATCTAATGTGTTTATCTCAATATCATCTTTATATAATGAAACACTTTAGTGTTCTAGAATATGAAGGTTCACCCGCAGCGGGTTAAACACTGATATAGAGATAATATATCTAGTCAAACTAGTTACATTATAACAATTTCCAAATTTAGGTACACACTCGAGGGTAGTTCCTAAAGTAAGGTATCTACAGTTAAAACAACGATTTTCATCCCATTTCCAAATCGCAGATTAATCTCAATTGAAGTCAGTATCCTGTTCAAAATAGATTCTGAACATCAATATATATTTATGTACCACACTAAGTATTTAAAATCTAATTTCAATACTAGTCATGAATATATTTATGACAACCATATTTGAAGTCAGAACCTTGCTCGTCTTCAATTCCTTCATGTCTGCTTTGTCCAAACGGCAGTCACGCTTCCGCGATCTCGTTTGCCACATTTAGGCAGACATTTTGGGATATGTCATTTATCTTCCCAGAAGATTATAATGATATTGCCTTTGCCAGTTTCAACACTCCAGAAGCCTTTGGCCAAGCCTTGGCCTTCTAGAATATCGAAGTAAAGTGCGCCTAGCGCTACTTGCCTTATTGCAAATTTTGACTTTATCTCCTTGAGAATAGTCATTAACCCTCCAAGAGTTAACTTTCGCAATTTAGTACTTCTATACTCTAAAGATAGATTTATGAAGATCCTTAAGTTTCAGTATCATACTTTAATGATCTAATCCTTAGTTTTGATTTAGAAATTAAGGAGTCTACTGCGACAAGCTAAATGGATTAAGCACTTAAGTTATCATTACATAATCTTCCAAAAATTATGCTATACTATTTGCTTAACTCCGGGCTTAGGCATAATATTATTTTATCAAATAAATTAACTTATCATTTTCCAGGACCATCCTGAAATTTTATTCCCAGTTTGAAAATTAAACCATTTAAATACATTTTCCTTAGGATTATGTATTAAACGTCAATCTTTCAATTTAATCTTGATTTTAATAGTCCAACTATTAAATCAACGATTTTGGTACCCTTTTAAATATAATGATTATTATAGTCCAACTATATTAATCAACTATAATTTAAATTGTTTGAATATAGTCCAACTATTTATTAAAACAATGTTTAAATATTAGTCCAACTAACATTTAACATCTTTGACGAATGATATTTGTTTGAGCGCGTATGGTGAGTAATTGAACGAATATTGCAAATTCAATTCTTGCCTCCCACTATTTTTCGGCGAGCCTCTAACCCTCTGTCGAGTACTCTGGAAACCGCGTTTCCTAGTGGGCTAGGATCCCGTTAAATATCACACAATCTTGAATTTGGCCAACAAATTGTATGATAATTAACTAGGTAGATCTCTAAGATCGATTGGATCCAATCCAATTCCTAGATCCGGTAGGGGGATATTCAAGTCCGAAACATATATCTTATATATACCAATACATCCAATGTATTACCTAACCATTTTCCTATGAATCAACTAAGCCTTGGCTTTGGCACAAAAACTTAGTGAACCCAGTCAAGCGCGACCCATTGACCATGGAAAGCTTCGTAATCAATGTCGATGGACAAGAAGTGGTCTTGACTTTGGCCAACAAACCACAACTTGGACAAGACACCAATATGGAACAAAGGTCTCGTGATTCAAACACATCTTCGACAGACAAAGGCCTTGACTTTGGCCAACAAACCAATGCCGTCTCGGATCTTGAGTGAGAATCACTCAATGGAAGGAAAATGCTTAATATTATTTGAGGGTTTTTCGCGTGCAAATTGGCAACCAATTTATTTTCTTTGTTAAGGTCTCATCATCATACACCCTTAAACATGCATTCTAAACACATAATAAAGCGCATATGAAAAATTATAATGATATGCAGATGGATACTTTACATTGATCCTAGATCAAATCTCTCGCTTTCTCTCTCCCGATAGCACAAGTATTACTTCTACCCGTTACACTACACTTCTAAAGAAACCTCATTTACATTAAGGGGAATAGGTGAGAAGAGAATACAAAGAATGAGAGGTAATAAGGCTGGACACGCAGGTCCAATTAATAAATCAAATTTATTACAACAATTTCTAAAATTGTCCCACCCATCTAATATCCATCCGATATATATTATTCATGCATCGCAACCATGTATTCACACAAGCATGTTATCAATCAATCTAATCAAATTAATTAATCTGATAATTAGTGATCATCCAATGTTCAAACAACGATTTGATTTTGCTCGAGTCAAACTCGTTTTGCGAATAAGTACTTAAAGTACGAATTCTCGAATTAAATTAAACTACATCATTAAATCCAATTTAATATGTATTTAATACTAACTCGCTTATTTAATTCCAAATTAAATACTACACTTTAATAATGAACTTTTACGACTTAAATTCCAAATTTAATCGTTACGGGTCTCAAAGCCCGATTAACGTCCAACGTTAGTTTAATTAAAGTCCAATGGGCTTTTAATTAATTTCTTAAGGCGTGGACTTTTGGTCAACTCGGATCAAACCGAATAACCAAAATCCAATCCGGGGGTTACCCCATAAGCCTAGAAATCAATCTTGGCCCATTAGGCCCAATTAAACTTTAAAGGTTCATTAAGTCGCATTTGGGCTTTATGGTGGCGGTTTTGGGCCTAATTGGATCCAATCCAATTTGCCTTAACCCAACTTTGTACAACAAAGCCCAATAAGCCCAATAACAACTTTAAAAGCCCAAATCCAATTTAAAGCCCAATTAATTAAATTCATAAAATCCAATTTCACAATTAATTAACCTAAAGTGTATAACATGATTAATTAACCAAATCAACATTTCTAAAACATCAATATTCATAATTAATCATGCTCATTTACATCAATTAGTGTCCAACACATATTTTGATCAAATCAAACCCATATACATGCTTCTTAGTCTCGGCAAGGAGGGACTTTTTATCCGATTCGAATTCAATCCAATTAATTTCACAATCGATATTAAATCCATATCCCGAATGATTTCCAACACATCCAATGTCCAAAAATCAAAAAATCCAAGACTAAATAGGGCATCTACCATTCGGCCACCATAAGTAAATTGGGGAAAATTGTTCCAAACTAATTTTCATGAAATTGATCCAATCAATCTTCAATTCAACAACATTTAAACATACTCAATCATCCATTTTCATAAAATCATGCTCAAATTCATTTTACCCAATTTTAAACTTTAAACATTTCATGCTCAAACCTAGGCTCTTGATGCCATTGTTGGTTTCTAATTAGGTCCCAAGATCAATATAAACATGAAAAACATATGTGAATACATCAACTGAGGTAGCGGAATACTCACATCGATCGGTTGAGACGATTTGGTGAAGAACAAAACTGAAATTCTGCCCTCCAAAAACGCCACTGCTGTTCAGATTTGAGCTCACTGGTTTCGGTTTTTGCCTCCAATTTGTTGAGCTCCAAGCTTCGTCAAACGATTCCCGGCTCATGGGTGGGTTTCCCTATCACCTTCGTATGACTCTTGGAAGTGTGCTAGCACTTGGATTTTGCCACAAAACCCATGAATTTTCCTCCATGGCTCACGCCATTTTGGACAGTGAGCAGCCCCTTGGGCATCACTTTTGGGAGAGAAAGAGAAGAAAAATAAGATGGAGAGAAAGTGTTAGGTTAGTTACAAAAGTGTAAAACAATTTACTTTATATATTTTCCAAAAATATATAAATGTTTTACCATTTAATTTTCCTTTCAAAAGTCAAAATAAATTAAATGTAATAACCTTGAGTGTTCCACACTCCAACATCAATGTCCATCAAGTCATATCAAGTTGTCAAGTCACATCACTCAAAGTGACAAGTGATTTGACGCTTGAAGTGACTAGCAATTTGACGCTTGATGCGACTAATGATTTGACGCTTGATGTGACTTGCGTGCCGCACTTGAATTCGAAATGCGAATGCGCTCGCAATCACTCTCGGGCTCAGGTTCGCTAATTCCTAATTAATAATTTTTCTGTTTCGTCGTAATTAAATCTAATTTAATTAAATAATCATGCCAAGCATAATTACTATTCACGTCGCCAACGAATTAATTCTAAATTAACTCGTTTGCCCGAATTAAAATCTAATTTTAATTCCGTGTCAAAATCCAATTTCGATTAATATATCGAATATATTAATTTATCGATTAATTCCAAATTAATCGTTTTCTCTCTTTATTGATATTTTATCCTAGATAAAATATCTCCGAAATTAATCCCAGATTAATTTAATTTTTTTTTCTTTCTCTAATTAATCCCAGATTAATTAAAGTGCGAGTCATACATCATCGGTGAATCTTTGGGAAGCGACCCATGAGATCCCCGGATATGTTGGCAGTAAATTCGGTCGTCGGACTATCCGAACACGTAAGTACCTCGTACTACGTTTTACCGATTTACAAGACAAGGTTGGCCTCTAGCAAAGCGCCATGCCTACCCAATTCTCCGGAAATATCCTTACAGGAATAAATGATCTGTATCAAGCGTAGTATACCGTAGTATTGCGTATTTATGTCCAATATCGGATGATCATGTGCTAGGCCTGGGGCTGGAAATGTGTCTGCCCCGTACGAAGCACATATCAAATCTCTGGCGACTAGTCTCTATAATCGGATAAACATGACCTTGTCATTTTATCCCGATAGCTGCAGTATTTAAGAGACCCATCCCGTATCCTACGTGACCATCATCTCCATATGACTGGAGTGACACTTGTGTCTTGACATCACACCCAACACACTACGATTCTCAATATACCCAGAATTGGCATACACAGAACCTGTTAAAGCCCTGGACGACTTCAACCAAAGTATATAGATTGTCGTATGTATTAGCGGTGCAAGTCTCAGGTTAAGACCAAATACACCTACCCTGATTTCGGACTTCCATAGACACATAATCATACTACCAATGGAATTCCGAGGGGGTCCTATCCAGAGCGAAGCTGTTTTCCCGTCCCGTACCATCGGTGAAACACAACATCCTATTACACTTGCATGAGTATCCTATACCCAAATATATGAGAAACTATACCGTTTGTGCCCTCACAACGCGCACAAGTGTAATACTAGTCTTTTACGTATTTATCGATGTCCAATCTCGATAATACTCTGACTAGGGATATTTAATGATTTATCCTTCGTGGACTGATACTGTATCATATCATTCTTTGTCCAGGAACAAATCATAGGGACCTCTCATCATTTATATATCTAGGTGATCTAATCACAAATGATAAGAGTACAATCTCCTTTGTCACATAGTTGATTTGTACAACAACACCATGATCTGTACAAATAGTGACGCTATGGGTCATAATTGTCCAACAACTACAAATCTACCAAACCACCCATACCCATGGCTACGGCCATCCCAAACCCGTGGTGGTTTGGTCAACTTGAAATATGGTTGGGTACTTCATATGGATTACGTGAGCTAAAACATTGTAGAACTTTTGGTTTCATTCCAATACCGAGTATTTTTTCTGTTACGCACTTCTATCATCGCTCACTTAATATTCTCTCTCATGCTATCGCACCTGGTCAGTTCTACTTCCAAATCTTTTACTTATTGACTTTTTTGTCTTCTCCTCTGCTCTGTTCTATTCCTGAAACTTATGTGGTCTATGTCTCTGTTTCCTTATCCGAAGGATATCATCTCTTACATATCCTTAGCCATGTCTAACATTGTTTTTTATATTCTCATCACTGCTAAACTAATACTTTATCTCTTCATCGCTCTATCTAGAAAACTTCTCTTTTAAATCTCTTGCTTAGAGTTATTTTACTCTTTTATTATGCTCTTGTACTATATCAAAAAAAATTATGTTTCGATCTCCTTCCACCACGCATTCACTTGTTTCTAGAAGTATCTTGAGGCAAACATCGAGGTCCATCTTTAGTGTTGTTGCCTAACGAGGGTTGGGAGGGTGGGGATTATCCTGGAGTCTTCTGATTGCGGTGTTCTCACCAGTTACCTGTGTTGCTTATCAATAAGCTTGGGACTCTCTCATTTACGTATCTGGTGTGGGCTCCCAGACTTAGGTATTTCTGCTAAAAACTATATGAATTACCTCATTCAACTTTACTCGTAATCTATCTCCGGCTATTGATCATACTAACCTTTTACTGAGAACTTCCATAAGGTTCATGCTCTCTCTCAAACTCCTACCGTACTCCCACTATTATCCTTCATTTCTAAGTTTTGCTCTATTACTTGACTTTCCTTATTATCTCGGTTTCTTGAATCTCTTAAGTCCCCACTTCTTTGGAAGCTCCATATCTTAGCACAAGTTATGGCATCGCTACCGATTCTTTGGCTTGGGTGTTACATTTTCACTAATCCTATATAAGTCGGGTATTCAAGTTATGGAAAACTCTATATAAGTCGGGTATCTTACTTCTGCGTTGCTTACTTTGATTCCTTACTCTTTTGAACATTTACTTCTTGGAGGTTATCAGTTCCATTGTTCAATTATCTTACTACTCGTGATTTGTCCATCATGTCCAACGCTCCCCCTTACTTGTTCAAATCCTTTCTCGACTCTAAGTTGAGAGGCAGACACAAGCTTCCCTCGACTGGTTGGGTTTTTTATATACTTACTAGAGTAGGGATTACTAGAAGAAGAATTATCATCTCTCTGTGTGGACCTGAATCGTCTACATCATGTCTTAGGGTTCCATAACTTTTATTATCCATTTTGAGGTCTCCATTTACGTTGTTGTCTTTAAGTTACGTTACCTATGTCATTGTACATACTGAATTCTCTTATCACATTCTTTTTTTCTTCTTACTATTTCATATCCTATCTCTTGCCTCTAAGCCATGTCACTGAAGCAAGTAGTGGTTCGTTCTTCTGGCTATTTCTTATATCTTTGCTCTATACTTTAACTATGAGTTACAATTTTACCATCTAATCTTTATGTCCGCACTAGTACTTGTTAGTTAAATCTTTGGTGTCTCCCATCTCATAAGTCTGTCCTTTTGAGCTTGCGTGGACTTATACTGATATTGGTCTGATTTATGGATTTTTATAGGTACTACTACTATCCATTTTGACTTGGGTCGGGTTCTTTCTTTTCTATCCCTTAAAACCTCACTAGTTCTTCTCTGGGTGATCTATTATTTAGTTTTTTTATGTTTCTTACTTAGGTTAAATTTTCATCAAATTTCCTTTCGGTTATATTTATCTAGGCTGGTATAGAGTGGGGTGGGAATTTGTATCTCAATGGATGCCGGCGTTTTATTCTGATACTTTAGGTCCTGGTAGAGTCTATTACTCATGTAAGGTAAGTATGAGATAGACTCCGTCAGGACCGCTTCTTTGAATGGTATTGCTGAGAGATGAGGATCTAGGTAGATCGGGACCTTATCTATAAGTTTCTTAGATTAAGACAATTAGTCATTTCTCTTTACATTCTTCACTTATTTGCCTGTGAGCCTGAGTTTGGGGATGTAAAATCTCTACACACTTATTAGCATCTCTTGTCTATTGGAACTTCCACGTGTCATCATGGTTTCCTATTTCTCTTATCTTTCTGAATACCCTTCGTTACTCATGGAACTTGCTTACTATATGAGGTACTTGAAGCTATTGTTTCTATATCTTTACCCTAAATTGCTTTGGATTACTTAAGCCTCTGTATTTCATCTTTTTACCATTCTTTTTAGCCTTTTATTTCTCTTTCTACTTTCCTGGGTGGGCATTCTTATAACTTTATTATCTTATTCCGTCTCTTTACTTTTCTTTGTCTCTGGCTACTTAAACATCTATGCATCTTTCCTTACCTCTTATAGCTCTATTTTCCCACTCCCTTAGGTAACTTTTCTTAGAACTGTATTTCCTAGTTTTATAACTAAATTTGAACTTCTGCTAATAATTCAGCTTGATTACAGAAGATTCATCAAAGAATATAATTACTTCTTAAGGAAAGATTATATGAATAGCTCATGAATTCTTACAACTTGTCTATAGAACTTTAAGGACGTACTCGAGGATCGGATACTGGAGATGTAGTGCCTTGCATACTAGTACCCCCGACTATATACTACGTATACAAGACCCCAACACTCTGCCCACTGCAGTCATTGACTCACTAGACCATGCTTTGATACCATAATTGTAACACCCTCAATCCGAAGATGTTACCGGCAGGGAATATGCCATCCTATCCCCCCGAGCATTTGACTCTCTAAAAACTACAAAGCACATTTTTATATATATATACTTGTGCAGGGGACCATTGCCCAACTCATCAATACAAATGCAAAGTCAATTAATGCTTATAACAGTAAACTCAAATGTACTTATGTTTACAACTTTGTACTAGACACTTTTGGTTTATTGCAATGACTTGTACATAACTAGTATATGCATGTAACTCTTCTATAACTCTGATAGGACTATACTCAATCTGCTGGACCCAAACACCCTAATGAGTGCCATCAGTATACATCCCTTCGAACTCGTCCTCCAGGTAAACCTGCAAACCAAAGAATCCGGAGTGGGGGGATCAGATCGTTTGAACGACCTAGTGAGTGGATACTAAAAATAACAAAATCATACGAAATATCCAAAACATAGTTGTAAACCATTTTTCATGCGTGCATCATCAAAACATATCAAGCGCTCAACTCCCAAGTCGCGCACATAGACTGAGCGAGGAACGAATGATCCCATGTCGACAAGGTAGTGGATCAACCCATTTCAGATGGATGAGACCCTAACAAGCATCCCGACAGAAACATATAAGATGGGTTATAAAAACATAAAAACATGCAACAAGCATCGGGGTAGAAATAATATCATCAATCGATCATCTCAGTGGAAACATATCAATAGTTCAGAAATCATAAAAACAGTAAACAAGCGCTAAGACAGAAACATATAATCATCATGCATATTCTTTATCAATTTAAACCTCAAACAAATAAAACTTCAAAACTAGAAACATTTTAAATCATAAGTCAGTAAAACATAAAATAAAGCATATACTCACAGATTCGGAACTTGCTGGTGACGCCTTGCGATGATGGTAGAACTGCATCTCCTGGTGATAACTAGAATTAGCAAAATTTGTCAGTACCAAGGTTGCGAATTTATATCCTTATGTAACAAAATTTATTCATTATTCATGATAACTCATCCTCGCTTTGTTACTGACATTTTAGGGTGGTCTAAAAAAATTTACTACGCTCTTTCAAGGATCTCACAAGCTACTTCACAAAACTACATATTATGCCCTTTTTATAGAAAATTTCAGTGCACCAACACTGACTTTGAAAATTCGGTGCGCTAAATCGGGGTTGAATTTGGGGCTAAAATTTTAATTTATGTGTCTATTTTATGTTGCCTTTGATGGATAGTGATTTTGATTCCTAGAACTCAAGTTATGGACTGAAGTTCAGGGGTTGTACAACTGGAAATAACTGGGCACAGGGGTAGCAGATAGCCCTATTTCAAAAATTTGGTTTGGCTTCATCCTATTTCAAAAAAAATATGAGTTTTGGATATGTTTGTCCCTAATGTGTGTAGTTTAGTCAGGAGTTCATGGTTTGTCAAATGGACACCTAGAAAGCAAGTTATAAGCAATAAATCAGGATCTGTTCATAAGGTGTCACAAACTAAACTCACTGTCCATGTTATCTAATTCACTGCCATTTTGACAAATTTATTTCAACTATTACCACTAGACTTTTCAGTACATTAAACACATATTATCATACATAAAACATAATTATTTTTTAATTTCATTAAGGTTCTCATTTCTTCGAACACTTGGGGTGCTCAATGAATGTACATTACATTTACTACAACCTCTATTTGTTCTTCCTTGTTTGGCATTTCCAATTCACTTCAACATACTTCATACCTTCATCAAATAACCAAAACAGCCCCTAACAACTCATCTTAATACTGTTGGGGTTTTATTAGGAATTACAGGGTTAGCGCAGCGGAACGCGGAAAAATGATTTTTCCGATTTCAAATTTTTTTATTGGAACAATTAAATAAACTTATTTATTTAATTAACCAATACTTAAATTATGAAATTATAACCCAAGAAATCAATTTCTTTTAATTACAAAATTACCTCAAACTTTTGTAAATTTATTATTTTATTTTTAAATATGTCAATTAAATATTTTATTGATTCCAAATCAATCCCAAAATAATTTTTACAAGTTTGCTACAAAACCAGAAAACTTTTCAGATTTGAGCCAACAGCCCAGATTTTTCTGTAATTTCCGAAACTGCCCAAAACTTTAGTTAATTGTAATTTGGCCCAATTTGTTCAAATCACATCAAGATCAAATCCAATTAATCCCAAATTTTACATGCATCAAATATACATCAAATTAAAGCATATATATGAAAAGCCCCAAAATTTGAGTGGGTTAAGAACCCTAATTTCACAAATCACTCAAATTAGGCAATTTACACTAAATTAATGAAATTCAATACTTTAGTCTTCAAATTACCACACCAATTTATTCTCACCATCATGAAATTAATCAAGAACAATTCTAGGCTAATTATGAATGGCTAATTAACTCTAGAATGTCAACTTTAATTTTCTAATTAATTTATTAAGCTTAATTACATTAATAAGCTAATAAATTAATTCTACATGCATAAACACATCCAACACCATCCAACAAATTTAATTACAAACTAAAAGAGTAAAGCCATGATCTTAACAACACAATTGAAGCTAAGAATTATGAAATAATTTTTCATGAAGAAGAAGAAAGAAAATAACTTACAAAACCAATTTTTGCTTTGATTTTTCCTTTCCTTTTGAACAAATGCTCTCAACTCACTTTTGTTATTTTTGTTGATGTTGTCTAAGTGTAGAAAAATTGAAAAAAAACCAATTTTGTTAATTCCCTAACATTGCCGAATTATCCAAGCATTAAACAAAAAATAACTAATTTATTTTTGTTTGATTTTAATTGGCACACATTTTAGTTTAATAAAGGTACCACTTTAACTTTAATAAAGTGATAAAAATGTGTTCCAATTAACCATGCCATTTCCAACTAATCATGACATTAAGATATTTAGTTTATAAATTAATTTAATTATTTAACAATTAAATAATTAATTAATAAATATAAATATCTTAAATATATGTATTATATTTACATTAAATATCTCAAATTCATATATTCATGATATAATTATAAATATCACAAATTGATGTTTATTAATGTGTATTTAATAATATCAAATATTATTACATATACACATTAATTCGGAAATGACCGTTAGGTCTCGATTGCATGTATTTTTCGTTTAACCGTTAAACGAGTTTTAAATAATCAGTATTATTCATAACAGTTGCCCTAGTGCTCTACGAGTAAATTTCATTAGTGAGACTCTCTAGATCCATGCATATCCGTCACGAAATCAAATTTCGTGTCCATAATTCACCCACCCGTAAATTATGACGAACATATATAAACTCACTGAATCATACAGGTCGAGGTCATTGCATACGTATAATCCATATGTCACAGGTATCCGGATTAATCTAGAGATACATATACAAACGTCAAATCTCTATAGAAATAATCACATCGACGGTTTTATTAGCAATCCCTCAAATAACACTCAGAACTAATTTCTACAGTGTACCACGGCCCATGGATTTTACAGATTGCTAATTCCATATTGAATACCTATGCTCTGTACACAGAACTGACGGATCCTATCTTGATACACAGGATATCCTGAGCATCAGTCCACACCCAACGTACATGCGGATGTCTGATCTTAATAGATCGGTGACATGGCTGTCTTCTAAGTGTGGAGGATAACTCAGATATCCACAGTGGTATCTCAAGTCAAAGAATCACTATGCTTACTTAACCCGAGAAGATTCTTATTGACGTTGGTGTACCATCCATTAAGAATCTTTGGTGAGTCGTTCAGTGTTTATCCACTATAAACACCTACACGTCTATACGAGTCTCCAAGACTCATGGTTATTGAGAAACCATCGGAATCCAAGATTCTAATATACGACATGTGCCGGTCTCAATGGGTTTACTTTACTGACCAAGTAGTGTAAACCTTGACCGGGAACTATCTAAGAATGACAACGTCATGATACAACTCAATGTCAGTTGCGACGCTTTTGAAACAGTATGATAACTAATCATTCTAAGATCGGTTACGTATTTACCATATTAAAAAAGAAGTTATATAAAAGAAACTATCCAATTTATTCATAATAAAACGTTACATTAGTATTTACAAGGAAATACATAATAAAATTGGCGCTCAGAGCAACAACCCTAACAAAATCTCTCACTTGCTCTAGTGCCAATATCGATTGTATCTAATACCCATCGACTCCACATGTTTATCAAATAACTTCGGAGGTATGGCCTTCGTAAGCGGGTCTGCTACATTATCTTCACCCGGTACCTTGCACACGACAATGTCCCCTCGCGACATAATCTCTCGAATGATATGGTAGTTTCGTTCCACATGCTTTGACTTCTGATGAGCCCTTGGTTCTTTTGTTTGCGCAATGGCTCCAATATTATCACAGTATAACGGAATCAGATTCTCGATACTTGGGACTACTCCCAATTCTATGATAAAGTTCCTAACCTATACAGCTTCCTTTGCAGCTTCACAAGCTGCAATATATTCCGCCTCTGTGGTGGAATCAACTGTCGACCCATGTTTGGAACTCTTCCAACAAACTGCACCACCGTTAAGGGTAAACACGAATCCTGATGTAGACTTTCTATCATCAGGATCCGATTCAAAATCAGAATTCGTATACCCATTAACTTGCAATTCATTTCCTCCATAAATTATAAACTTATCCTTAGTACCTTTAAGATACTTGAGGATATGTTTAATGGCCATCTAATGGTCATTTCCTGGATTGGACTGAAATCTGCTCGTCACGCTAACTGCGAAAGTGATATCAGGCCTAGTACATAACATGGCATACATGATGCTACCCAAACACGAAGCATAAGGTTGATTAGACATTCTAATCTTCTCATCTTCTGTTTGCGGACACATTTTCTTCGAAAGATGTAAGCCATGTCTAAACGGTATGTTTGCTGTCTTACAGTTAACAAAATTATACCGTTCTAAGATCTTATCTATGTACGTTGATTGGGATAACCCAATAAGCTTCCTTTCTCTATCTCTATAGAGTTTTATGCCCAAGACATAAGAAGCTTCACCCAAGTCCTTCATGGAGAAATTCTTACAGAGGTAAGCATTGACGCCTTACATCATCCCAATATCATTCCCAATGATAAGGATGTCATCAACATAGAGAATTAAAAATACCACCATACTCCCACTGGCCTTCTCATACACACAGGATTCTTCCAAATTCTTGAGAAAACCAGCCAATTTGATTATCTCGTCGAATCGAAGATTCCAACTTTGTGAAGCCTGTTTAAGTCCATAAATGGACTTCTTCAGCTTGCATACCATGCCCGAGTTCTCGTTGGATGCAAAACCTTCTGGTTGTTCCGTATAGATTTCTTCATCAAGAAATCCATTTAGAAAAGCCGTTTTGACATCCATTTGTCAAATCTCGTAATCATGATATGCGACAATTGATAATAAAATCCTGATGGACTTTAGCATATCAACTGGAGAAAAAGTTTCATCGTAGTCGACAATAGGTCGC
>SKCR01021512.1:0-17869 GCA_019454045.1 Zanthoxylum bungeanum | reverse complement strand
CCCAGTCAAGCGTGACCCATTGACCATGGAAAGATTCGTAATCAATGTCGATGGACAAGAAGTGTCTTGACTTTGGCCAACAAACCACAACTTGGACAAGACACCAATATGGAACAAAGCTCTCGTGATTCAAACACATCTTCGATGGAAAAAGGCCTTGACTTTGGCCAACAAGCCAATGCCAGTCTTAGATCTTGAGTAAGAATCACTTAATGGAAGGAAAACGCTTAATATTTGTGAGGGTTTTTCGCGTGCAAATTGGCAACCAATTTATTATCTTTGTTAAGGTCTCATCATCATACACCCTTAAACATGCATTCTAAACACATAATAAAGCTCGTATAAATTAATAATTGATATGCGGATGGATACTTAACACATTGATCCTAGATCAAATCTCTCAATTTCCTCTCTCCCGCTAGCACAAGTATTTGCTTCTACCCGTTATACTACACTTCTAAAGAAACCTCATTTACATTGAGGGGAATAGGTGAGAAGAGAATACAAAGAGTAAAGAGGTAATAGGCTGGACACGCAGGTCCAATTAATAAATTCCAAATTTATTACAACAATTTCTAAAATTGCCCCACCCTCTAATATCCATCCGATATACATTATTCATGCATCGCAACCATGTATTCACACAAGTATGTTATCAATCAATCTAATCCAATTAATTAATCTGATATTAGTGATCATCCAATGTTCAAACAATGATTTGATTTGCTCGAGTCAAACTCGTTTTGCGAATAAGTACTCAAAGTACGAATTCTCGAATTAAATTAAACTACATAATTAAATCCAATTCAATTTGTATTAATACTAATTCGCTATTTAATTCCAAATTAAATATTAGAATTTATTAATAAACCTTTATGACTTAAATTTCAAATTTAATCGTTACGGGTCTCAAAGCCCGATTAACGTCCAACGTCAATTTATTAAAGTCCAATGGTGCTTTTAATTAATTTCTTTAAGGCGTGGACTTTGGTTAACTCGGGTCAAACCCTATACCAAAGTCCAATCAGGAGTAACCCCATAAGCCTAGAAATCAATTTAGGCCCATTAGGCCCAATTAAACTTTAAAGGTCCATTAGTCGCATTTGGACTTTATGGAAACAGTTTGGGGCCCAATTGGATCCAACCAATTTAGCCTAAACCCAACATGGTACAACCAAGCCCAATAAGCCCAATAACAACTTTAAAAGCCCAATTTCCAAATTAAGCCCATTTAATTAAATTGCAAAATATCCAATTTCACAATTTAATTAAACAAAGTGCATAGCATAATTAATTACCCAAATCAATATTTCCAAAACACCAAATTAGCCTAATTAATCATGCTTATCATCATTAAATCATGTCCAACACAATTTAACAAAAATCAAACCCATTCATGCTTCTTCAAGTCTCGGCTTTTAGGGTTAATTTTTGTCCAATTCGAATTCAATCCAATTAATCCAAATTAACATTAAATCAACATTCCCAAATGATTTCCAACTCATCCAATGATCAAAATCAAAAAATCCAAGACATTTAGGGCTCATCAACCATTCGGCCAAGCTATGAAAAATTGGGGAAAATTGTTCCAAACAACATTTCATCAAATTGATCTAATCAATCCTCAATTAAAACACATTTAAGCATACTAAATCATCCAATTCCATTAAATCATGCTCAAATTCATTTTACCCAATTTTAATCCCTAAATCAAATTTCATGCTTTTACTCCGCTTTGATACCATTGTTGGAGTTCTACGGTCCCAATGATCGAATAACAAGCAAGAAATAAGTGCGAATACAATCAAGGAAGTTGCAGAATACTTACATCGAGCGGTTGAGCGACGCAGTGGACAACAAAAATCAACTTTCTACCTACTGGAAGTCACGACAGTGAGCTGCTGGATGTCCTCCATTTTTGGCCATCTTGGTCCTCCATGAAAGCTCCAAGATTTGTGAAATGATCCCAAGCTCATGGGTGGACTTCCCTATCACCTTCGCATGTCTCTCGGAATGCTAGCTCTTGATGTTTTTGCCACAAAAACATCACACTTTGCTTCCCTTTTTCCTCCTTGGATCTCGGCAAACCAGAAGAAAAACAGCCCCTCCATGGGCGTGAGAGAGATGAAGACTTATGAGAGAGAGAGAGAGTTGTGTATGTCATAATTGATTTCCAAAATTAATTAAACATATACCACTTTTTGATTTTCAAAAAGTCAAGCCTTAAATGCTTGCCAACTACCACATCAATCCATCAATCAATCAAATCAAGTGACAAGTTGTCACATCACTAAAAGTGACTAATGATTTTACGCTTGATGCGACAAATGATTTGACGCTTGATTTAACTTGTGTGCTGCACTCGAATTCGAAATGCGAATGCGCTCGCAAACAATCTCAGGCTCGGGTTCGCTAATTCTAAATTAACGAATTTTCCCTTGCGACGTAATTAAATGATTATGCCTAGCGAAATCACTATTCACGTCACTAAAGAAGTAATTCTAAATTAACTCGTTCGCCCGAATTAAAATCCTATTTTAATTCTGCGTCGAAATCCAATTTCGTATAATATATCAAATATATTATTTGTCGATTAATTCCAAATTAATTGCTATCTCTCTTTAATGGATATTTTATCCCAGATAAAATATCTCCGCAATTAATCCAGATTAATTTTCTCCTTCTTCTAATTAATCCCAGATTAATAAAAGTGCGAGTCATACGTCATCGGTGAATCTTCGGGAAGCGACCCATGAGATCCCTGGATATGTTGGCAGTAAATTCGGTCGTCGAACTATCCGAACGCGTAAGTACCTAGTACTGCGTTTTTACCGATTTACAAGACAAGGTTGGCTTCTAGCAAAGCGCCATGCCTACCCAATTCTCCAGAAACATGCTTACAGGAATAAGCTGATCTATATCAGGCGTAGTATACGTAGTATTGCGTATTTCAATCAAGTATCGGATGATCACATGCAAGGCCTGTGGCTGGTACAGTGTCTGCCCCGTAAGAAGCATATATCGATTACGAGCAACTAGTCTCTTTATTATCGGATAATCATGACCAAGTCATATTATCCCGATGGTTGCAACCCTTTAAAGAACCAGTTCTGTATCCCTACGCGATTATCATCTCCATATGACTGGAGTGATACTTCCGTCTTGACATCACACCCAACACACTATGATTCTCAATATACCCAGCAGAGGCAGCAGAGGCGTACACAGAACCTGTTAAAGCCCTGGACGACCAAAACCAAAGTATATTGATTATCGCAAGTATTAGCGGTGCAAGTCTCAGGTTAAGACCAAATACACCTATCCTGATTTTGGATTTCCATAGACACATAGTCATACTACCAATGGAATTCCGAGGGGGTCTATCCAGAGCGAAGCTGTTTCCCGTACCATCGGTAAAACATAACCTCCTATTACACTTGCATGAGTATCCTATACCCAAATATATGAGAACTATGCCGTTATGCCCTCACACATTGCATACATATAATTCCTACATCACAAATATCCGGATTATTCCAGAGATATAGATATAAATGTCAAATCTCTAAAGATATAATCAAGTCGATGTTTCTTTTAGCAATCTCTTAATAATACTTAGAACTTACTTCTACAGTGCACCACATGCTCATAGATTTAACAGATTGCTAATTCCATAATTAATACTTATGCTCTGTACAAAAAGCTGACGGTTTCTATCTTGACACACACAGGATATCCTGAGGATCAGTCCACACCCAACAGACAGGCGGAGGTCTGACCTAAATAGGTCGGTGATGTGATTGCCATCAAAGTGTGGAGGATATCTCATATATCCATAGTGGTATCTCAAGTCAAAGAATCATTATGCTACTCAACCCGAGAAGATTCTTATTGACGTTAGTGTAGCATCTATTAAGAATATTAGGTGAGTCATTTAGTGTTTATCCGATATAAACACCTACATGTCTATACGAATCTCCAAGACTCATGGTCCATTGAGAATCAACCATTGGAATCCAAGATTATAATATATGACATGTACCAGTCTCAATGAGTTTACATACTGACCAAGTAATGTAAACCTTGACCAGGAATAATTAAAAAAATGATACTGTTATGATACAACTCAATATCAGTTGCGACGCTTTGCAACCGTATCATAACTAATCATTCTAAGGTCAATTATGTCTTTACTATATATAAATAGATGTTATATAATAGAAAGTGTTTATTTTATTTATAATAAAATATTTACATAAGTATTTACAGGGAAATAGATAAGAAAATTGGCGCTCCGAGCACCAACCCTAACAAATTCTCCCACTTGCTCTAGTGCTAATATCGATTGTATCTCATACCCATCAACTCCACATGTTTATCAAATAACTTTGGAGGAATGGCTATGGTAAGTGGGTCTGCTACATATCTTTACTCGGGACCTTGCACATAATAATCTCCTATCGCGACACAATCTCTCGAATGATGTGGTACTTTCGTTCGACATGCTTCGACTTCTGATACGCCCTCGGTTCCTTTCCTTGCGCAATAGCTCCATTATTATCACAATATAATGGAATCTGATTTTCGATACTTGGGACAACTCTCAATTCTATGATAAAGTTCTTAACCCAAATAGCTTCTTTTGCAGCTTCAGAAGCTACAATATATTCCGCCTTTATGGTGGAATCAGTTGTGGACCCCTGTTTGGAAATTTTCCAATAAATTACACATCCAATAAGGGTAAACACGAATTCTGATGTAGACTTTCTATCATCAGGATCTGATTGGAAATCCGAATCCGTATACCATTAACCTGCAATTCTTTTCCTTTATAAATCATAAACTTATCCTTAGTACCTTTAAGATACTTGAGGATATATTTAATGACCATCCAATGGCCATTGCCTGGATTGGACTGACATATGCTGGTCATACCAATTGCAAGCTGATATCAGGTCTAGTATATAACATGGCATACATGATGCTGCACAAACACGAAATATAAGACTGATTAGAAATTCTAATCTTCCAATCTTCTGTTTGTGGACACATCTTCTTTGAAAGATATAACCCATGTATGAACGGTATGTTTGCTGTCTTACAGTTATTAAAATTATACTGTTCTAAGATCTTATCTATGTACGTTGATTGAGATAACCCAATAAGCTTCATTTCTCTATCTCTATAGAGTTTTATGCCTAAGACATAAGAAGCTTCACCCATGTTATTCATGGAGAATTTCTTACAGAGGTAAGCTTGGATGCCTTGCTTCATCCCAATATCATTCCCAATGATCAGGATGTCGTCAACATAGAGAACTAAAAATACCACCATACTCCCATTAGCCTTCTTATACACACAGGATTCTTCCGAATTCTTGAGAAAACCAGAAAAATTAATTATCTCATCGAATCGAAGATTCCAACTGTGTGAAGCTTGTTTAAGTCCATAAATAGAATTCTTAAGCTTACATATCATGCCCAAGTTTTCACTGGATACAAAACCCTCCTGCAGTTCCATATATATTTCTCCGTCAAGAAATCCACTTAGAAAAGTCGTTTTGACATCCATTTACCAAATCTCGTAATCATGGTAAGTGGCAATAGACAATAAAATCCTTATAGACTTTAGCATCGCTACTGGCAAAAAAGTTTCATCGTAGTCGACACCAGGTCGCTGCGTGCAATTTTTAGCTACCAGAATGTCCTTAAAGGTCTTAACCTTTCCATCAGGCCCGCGCTTCCTCTTGTAAAACCATTTACAATCGATAGCAACAATTCCTTAATGAAACTGAATCAAGTCCCAAACTTGATTCAGATGCATAGAGTCTAACTCTGATTTCATGGCCTCTTGCCACTTCACAGATTCAATGTCCAATATCGCATCTCTATAGGTAAAAGGGTTAGTCTCTTTAACTAAGAGAACATCCAGACTCCTTTCTTGTATCCAATACAAGCGTTCATGAGGTCTAGATACCCTTTCGGACCTATGGAGTGTGGGTAATGAATGTTCTTCATCTTTTTGAACTTCAGGTTCCTCCGTTGGTTCGTTGGTCCCTGGTTGTACTTCATTAAGTTCAACCTGTCTGTGATTACCTCATTCTGTCAAAAATTCTACCTCTAGAAATTTTATGAAGCGAGCTACGAACACATTTCAATGCTTGGTATCATAGAAAAAATATCCTTTCGTATTTGAAGGATATCCAACAAACCTAAACTTTTCCCTCGAGGCAAAAGCTTATTCTGTTGGCCACCCTAACCTATGCAGGACAGCCCCAACCTTAATATAATAAAGATTTGATTTCCTACCGTTCTATATCTCATACGAAGTCATAGGAATATCTTTAGAAGGTATCTTATTCAAAAGGTGTGCGGCAATTAAAAGAGCATAACCCCATAAGAAATAGTACAAATTTGTAAAACTTAACATAGATCGAACCATATCCAATAATATCCAATTTCTCCTCTCTGACACTCCATTATGTTGTGGAGTACAAGAGGAGTATATTCAGCGAGAATCCCATTCTTCTTTAAATAATCAGTGAACTCTCCACTCATATATTCACCGCATCGATCAGATCGAATGCATTTAATATATTGACCAGTTTGTTTTTCTACTTCGTTTCAAAATTCTTTGAACTTTTCAAAAGTTTCCGATTTATGTTCCATCAGGAAAACATACCCGTACCGTGACACATCATCAGTAAAGGCAATGAAGTATGAAAAAACACATGCGTGTAGTCTGACTTATAAGAACACATACATCAGAATGTACGAATTTCAATAAGTTAGTGGCTAAATGTCCAACACTCGAAAATGGGGCTTTGGTCATTTTACCCCTGAATATAAGATTTACAGGTTGGATAAGGTTCAATGGTGAGATCCGAAATCAAACCATTCCTAACCAATTGGGTTAGGCATTTCACGCCTATATAACCTAACCTCATATGCCAAAGTTCAGTATTATTTATTTCAAATAATTTACGTCTATTAATTCCAGTATTCAAAATATCTCGAGAAGCGTGCAAAATATAATGACCATGCTCAATTGGACAACAAAGGATCTGAATATTATTTCGATTATATAAATATAAGGAACCGTTCTTAATATTTACATGATATCCCTCTGTATCTAATACAAAAAGTGATATAATATTTTCTATGCATCCCAGTACAACATAGAAGTCATGTAGTAAAAGTCTCCCACTGGGTAAGAGAATCTCTCATAAGCCCATTGCAATCGCATCCAGAGAGTTACCACTCCCGAACCGCAATAACATCTCTCCAGATTTCAGCTGTTTACTTTCCTTAAGCACTTGCGATGAATTGCAAATGTGAACAGGACAAGTAGAATCTAAAATCTAAATAGATGTGACAGCTTCACAAGCTAATGAGATATCAATAACGGGAAAAAATAAAAGTACCTGATGTCGATGCTCTTTCCCTACTGATCTGGGCAAGGTAGTTCCTCTTCCAGTGCCCGACCTTCTAGCAGTGATGGCATTTGTCTTCAGAAGCTTTCTTAGGCTTCGCTAACTTAGCCTCCGAAGGAACATTGAAACCTTTCTTCTTCTTTCCATTCATATTTTTCCCATTCGACTTGGAGTGGGAAGAAGTGGAAAGTGAAGTGGGTTTCAGAATGTGAGTAGGCACTGTTGGACAATTATGACCCATATCATCACTATTTGTACAGAACATGGTGTTGTTGTACAAATTAACTATTAGACAAAGGAAATTACTCTTTTTTTCATTGGTATATAAATGATAAAAGTCCATATGATTAGTACCAGATTAATAAGATATGAGACAATATCATCCACGAAGGTTTAATCATTAAATATCCATAGTCGTAGTATTATCGAGACTGGACATCGATAATGCAGAATAGGCTAGTATTACACTTGTGCGTGTTATGGAAGTGTAACGACATAGTTCTCATATATTTGGGTATTGGATACTCATGCAAGTGTAATATGAGGTTTTGTTTACCGATGGTACGGAAACAGCTTCGCTCTGGATAGACCCCTCGGAATCCCATTGGTAGTATGACTATGTGTCTATGGGAATCCGAATCAGGGTAGGTGTATTTGGTCTTAACCTGAGACTTGCATCGCTAATACTTGTGACAATCAATATACTTTGGTTTTGGACGTCCGGGGCTTTAACAGGTTCTATGTACGCCTCTTCTGGGAATACTGAGAATCGTAGTGTATTGGGTGTGATGTCAAGATGGAAGTATCACTTCAGTCATATGGAGATGATGATCACATAGGATACGGAACTAGTACTCTTAAGTACTGCAGTCATAGGGATAATATGACTAGGTCATGATTATCCGATTATAGAGACTAGTTACCAGAGATCCGATATATGCTTCGTATGGGGCATACATAATTCCAGCCCCAGGCTTAGCATGTGACATTCGATACTGGATCGTAATACGCAATACTACGTATATACGCCTGACAAGATTACATATTCCTTAAAAGAATATTTCTGGAGAATTGGGTAGGCACAGTGCTTTGCTAGAAGCCAACCATGTCTTTTAAATCGGTAAGAACGTGGTACGAGATACGCACGTGTTCGGATAGTCTGACGATCGGATTTACTGTCAACATATCTAGGGATCTCATGGGTCACTTCTCGAAGATTCACCGATGACGTATGACTCGAACAGAATTAATCTAGGATTAATTATGAGAGAGAGAAAATTAATCAAGTATTAATTACGGCAAGAATTTATCTGGGATAAAATTCGATTAAAAGAGAGAGAACGATTAATTTGGAATTAATCGATTAAAATAATATATTCGATATATTAAATGAAATTAGATTTCGAAGCGGAATTAAAATTAGATTTTAATTGGCGAAGGAATTAATTTAGAATTAATTCACAAGCGACTTTCGTAATAATTTTGCGAGGCATTATTATTTAATTAAATTTGATTTAATTAAGTCGCAACGAAAAATTCGTTAACTCGAAATTAACGAACCCGAGCCCAAAATGTGTTTAGTGGGCCCACTCGGATTTTGAATTAAAGTGGGGCCCACATCAAGTCACATCACTAGTCAATCTCATCACCTTTTTGTTGATGGAAGTTGTTAGTAGTTGTTTGCTTGTAAAACACACAAGCTTATTTTATTGATGGGTGAAATACCTTTTACTAACTTTTTGAAATTTGGTATTAGGTTACTTGATTTTGAAAATCAAAACACAACATTAACTCTCTCAATTTTTGGACAAGGGTGTTGGATTTTCTAGGTCAAACCAAGATCAAATTAAGCAATGAAATGTGCGAATACAATAAAGTAAAGTAGCGGAAAATACTCACTTTGATCGGATTTTGGATGCATTGAACACAAAAATTTTCTTCCTTGAAGTTTCGGCCAAGCCCTTTGTTGTGCTCCTTGTGTTGATCTTCAAGCTCCAAGCTTTGAGTGTTGATTCCAAGCTCATAGATGGGTTTCCCTATCACCTTTGAATGATCTCTTTATGTGCTAGCATTGGAAAATTTTTGCAACAAAAATTTCCCTATCACTTGTTACAACTCTCGGCTAAGCAAGAGATGGAGATGGAGAGAAGCACTTTCGGTTTCTAGAGAGAGAGAAGGAATGAATAATGTATGTTGTGTATTTGATTTCCAAAAGCAAATACCATTTACCCAAAATTTCCAAAAGGTTGGTACAAGGCATTAAAGCCTCCAACAACTCCCATCAATCAAAAGAGACAAGGTGTCAATCACCAAAAAGTGACAAGACTTCCATCACTTGAGTGACTAATGATGTGATGCGTGATGTGTCTTGTGGGCCCCACTTGATTCAAAATCCGAGTGGGCCCGTAACACATCTCGGGCTTGGGTTCGCTAATTCCGAATTAATGAATTTTCCGTTGCGATGTAATTAAATTTAATCAAATTTAATTAAATAATTATGCCTTGCAAAATTAATATTCATATCGCTAGCGAATTAATTCTAAATTAACACGTTCGCCCGAATTAAAATCTAATTTTAATTCCGCTTCGAAATCTAATTTCAAATTAATCGTCTCTCTCTCTTTAAATTGAATTTTATCCTAGATAAAATTCTCCGTAATTAATCCTAGATTAATTTTCTCTCTTATAATTAATCCCAAATTAATTATGTTCGAGTCATACATCATCGGTGAATCTTCAGGAAGCGACCCATGAGATCCCTGGATATGTTGTGCAGTAAATCCGGTCGTCGGACTATCCGAACACGTACGTACCTAGTACTACTTTTTTACTGATTTACAAGACATAGTTGGCTTCTAGCAAAGCACCGTGCCTACCCAATTCTCCAGAAATATTCTTAAAGGAATATATAATCTATGTCAGGCGTAGTATATATAGTATTGCATATTGCGATCCAGTATCGGATGTCACATGCTAGGCCTAGGCTGGAATTGTGTCTGCCCCGTTCGAAACATATATCGGATATCCGGTAACTAGTCTCTATAATCAGATAAACATGACCTAGTCATATTATCCCGATAGCTGTATCATACAAGAGTACCAGTTCCTTATCCTACGTGACCATCATCTCCATATGACTGAAGTGATACTTCCATCTTGACATCACACCCAATACACTACGATTCTAAATATACCCAGAAGAGGCGTACACAGAACCTGTTAAAGCCCTGGATGACCAAAACCAAAGTATATTAATTGTCGCAAGTATTAGCGATGCAAGTCTCAGGTTAAGACCAAATACACCTACCCTGATTCGGACTTCCATAGACACATAGTCATACTACCAATGGAATTCCGAGGGGTCTATCCAAAGTGAAGCTGTTTCCATACCATCGGTAAACACAACCTCCTATCACACTTGCATAAGTATCCAATACTTAAATATATGAGAACTATGTCGTTATGCTCCCACAACACGCACAAGTGCAATACTAGTCTATTCCGCATTATCGATGTCCAATCTCGATAATACTACGACTAGGGATATTTTAATGATTAAACCTTAATGGATTAATACTGTCTCATATCTTATTAATCAGGAACTAATCATATGGACTTTATCATTTATATATCCCGGTAATCCAATTACAAATGATAAAAGAGCAATTTCCTTTATCACATAGTTAATTTGTACAACAACACCATGTTCTGTACAAATAGTGATGTTATGGGTCATAATTGTCCAAAAATCTCCCACTTGGCCTATAGCTAATCACTCAAGTGTCCTACACTTGAACTATGTATGGTTCACTCAAACTTCTGCTGAGAAACTGCTTTCGTCAGCGGATTTGCAAGGTTATCATCTGATGCGATTTATTCCATCATCACATCGCCATGATGTATGATCCGACGAATCAGATGAAATAATTCAAGTATATATTTGGATTGTTGATGAGACCATTAATTCTTTAGCCTGTGCTGTAGCCTAGCTCAGCTGCTAACAGAACTATTCCTAATCTAATTAGGATTCTATAGATCCAAAGTGCTTCTATTGCTGCCTCAGCTGCAACAATATTCCGCTTTTTTTGTTTATTCGGCAACAGTATCTTGCTTAGAAGATTTCCAGCTCACTGTTTTGTTATTCAAACTATAAAATACCCTTATTCGACTTATAGTCGTTTTTATCGGTTAGGAAACTTGCAACATGAACCCAGTCACTTTAAGTTCTCCTTCTCTATAGCTTAAGAAAGAATCCTTAGTTCTTCTAAGATACTTAAGGATGTTCTTGACAACAATCCAGTGACCATCACTTGGATTGGCCTGATTGTGACTCCATATGCTCAAAGCATATGAGACATCAGGTTGGGTACATGTTTTTCAATGTACGAGTTCTCGAAGAGTGTCAACAACTTTTAGATCTACCCCAGTAGATCCTTATTCCTAGAATAAAGGTTGTCTCTCCCAAGTAGTCTACGGAGAATTTTTCATGAAAGCCAAACTTTCACTGATTGTATTATGGGAATTTCATTTCCAAGAAATGATATATCATCATTATTTAGGACAATCACTGTCAGTGCGCTCCCACTAACCTCCTTATATGCACAAGAATTATCTTCGTTTGGAATTAAATCATATACCATTATGATTACATCAAAACGCTGGTTCTAAGAACGCAATGCTTGCTTCAATCCGTAAATGGATTGAATTAACTTGCAAACCTTTTTTGCTCATTTTGGTACGACAAAATCGTCAGGATGTTGTAAACATCCTCCAAAAGGTTTCCGTTTAAGAAAAGTGATTTTGACGCTCAGCTGCCATATTTCATAAATGAAACATGCAGCATTAGCAAGCATTATCCAAATGGATTTTAATCATGGCAATGAGTAAAAGGTTTCGTCATAATCGACACAATGTTGATATAGATACCTTTTCGCTACAAGCCTAGCTTTGTACGTTGGTATGCTGCCATCCATGTTATGTCTTCCCTGAAGACTTATATAGTACCAATAGGCACAATGCCTTTCGGTACAACAACTAGTGTCCAAACTTGGTTGATATACATGGAATCTATTTCAGACTTCATGGCACTTTGCCATAATAGGGAGTCGATACCTTGTATCACTTCCTCATACGTAGCCGGTTCGTGTTACTCAATAAGATTGACATCTTTATGAGGTGAGATCATAAACCCATACCTCCCAGGTTGTTTTCTGACTCTCTCCGACTTACATGGTTCTTGTGTATTCGAAGATTATGGTACAGTTTCATCCCTGATGGACTATTTGTGTTCCATTGATGACTCGGTGCCTTGAACAGTATTACTCCGATTTGTCATCAAGTTTTACTTTCCTCCCACTTACCACTGCATATTGGTATTCCTCTTAGGAAAACCACATGGCGAGCAACAATTACATTGTTCTCTTGTGAGTTGTATAAGTACTATACTTTGGTTACCCTAGGATAACCTACAAATTAGGCACTTATCCGATTTGGGTTCTAGTTTGGTATCATCCAAACATATGCCCAGCATTCCCAAATCTTCAGGACTGAGAAAACCCTGTTTCTTTCCTGTTCATATCTAATATGAAGTCTGTCTAACAGATTTTCATGGAACCTTATTAAAATAAGTATTGCACTGTTTAATGTGTATCCTTAGAAGGAAAATGGTAGCTCAGAGCGACTCATAATTAACCTAACTATGTCCAACAAAGTTCGGTTTCTCTGTTCGGACACACCGTCAAATTTAGGTGTTATGAGAGGAGTCCTTTGTGAAAGAATACTATACTCTTTCAGGTAATTGAGAAACTTATTGCTTAAGTATTTTCCACCATGGTTTAACCATGACGGTTTAATAGTTTAGCCGATCTATTTGACTACTTCGTGTCGAAACTCTTTGAATTTATCGAAAGTTTCCGATTTATGTTTCATAAGAAACACATAACCATAACGCGATGCCACATCCGTAAAGGTTACGAAGCGTTCATATCCACCTCTAGCCTATCTAGACAAGGGCCCACTTATGTCACTATGAACGAGGGCTAACAGATCGATGGCACTTGCACTTTTACCAAGTAAAAGCTATTTTAGGCACTTTTCCCAATAAACTAGATTCGTAGACATTCATTTGATTAGAATCAAATCTGTCCTAGTACCCACTCTTCGAAAGTGTGGATATACAAGTCTTGTTAATGTGTCCCAGACAACATTGCCACTTATAAGTCTCATCTGATTAATTGAGTTTGAGCTATTTGTCTGTCATGTTATACGTTTGAGATTCATTTATATTCAAAATATAAATACTATTATTCACATCTAATCTGTTTATCTCAAAATCATCTTTATAAAATAAAACACTTTAGTGTTCTAGAATATAAAGGTATACCCGCAACATGTTAAACTTAGATATAAAGATAATGTTTCTAGTCAAACTAGTTACATTATAACAGTTTCCTAATTTAAGTACACACCCGAAAGGTAGTTCCTAAACTTAGGATTCTACGGTTAAAACAGCGACTCTCGTCCCGTTTCTGACTCACATGTTAATCTCATCTGAAGCCAGTCTCCTGCTTATCAGCAGATCCCGCACATCAGTAGATATATTTATGTACCACAACTAGTATCAAAAATCTAATTTTGAAACTAATAGTGAACATGTTTATGACAAACATACTTAAAGCCGGAGCCTTGCCCCGCCTTTACTTCCTTCATGCCTTCCTTGTCCATACGGCAGTCACACCTCCAGTGACCCCGTTTGCCACATCTTTAGGTAGACATCTTGGGATATGTCCTTTGTCTTCCTAGAAGACTGTGATGATTTTGCCTTTTTCCATTTTAGAAGCTCTGGCTCTGCCTCCTTGAGCATAGCCTCCAACTCTCCTAGAGTTTACTCTTGGTTCATAATGAACCTGCCCCAGCTTTCGGGTAGAGACTATAAGATCAAATCTTTGGTAGTCTCGGCCACGTAGGTAATGCCCTGCTAACCTAGCTGATCGATGTCAACAATCATCTGTGACACCTAATGCTCGAAAGATGTACCCTCTGACATACGTGAGCGAAAGAGATTCTTTTGCGATTAGTACTTCTAAGATCTAAAATAGATCTATGAAGATCTTTAATTTCACCATCATAGTACAAGGATCTAATCCTTAATTTTGACGACGGAATTAAAGAGTCATTGCGGTAAGCATAAAGGATTGAGCACAAAAGTTATCATCACATGAATCTTCCAAAGATCATGTTCTACTATTTGCTCAACTCCGGGCTCAGACACAAAAGGTTGCTCTATCAAATAGAATAACTTCTCAGTTCCCAGGACTATCCTGAGGTTTTATTCCCAATTTGAAAATTAAAGCCGCTTAAAAACATTTTCACCCAGGATTATGTTTTAAACTCTAATCTTTCGAGTACTCGGGAAACCTAGTTTCCTAGTGGGCTAGGATCCCGTTAAATAACATACAACCTTGACTTTGGCCAACAAGCTGTATGATATTTAACTAGGTAGATCTCTAAGATCAATTGGATCTCATCCAATTCCTAGATCCAGTAGGTGGACATCCAAGTCCGAAACATATATATAATATATGCCAATATATCCGATATATTCCCTAACCTTTTTCCTCTGAATCAACTAAGCCTTGGCTTTGGCACAACAAGCTTAATGATTCCAGTTAAGCGGGACCCATTGACTTTGGAAAGCTTCGTAATCGATGTCGATGGACAAGAAGTGATCTTGACTTTGGCCAACAAATCACAACTCGGACAAGACATGCGATATGGAACAAAGTTTTCATGATTCAAACACATCCGCAATGGACAAAGGTCTTGACTTTGGCCAACAAACCAGTGCCAATCTTGGATCTTGAGAATGAATCATTCAATGGAAGGAAAACTGCTTAATATTTGTTGAGGTTTTTTCACGTAATTGGCAACCAATTAATTATCTTTGATTAGGTCTCATCATACACCCTTAAGCATGCATTCTAAAAGCATAATAAGGCGTGATAAATAAATTAATAATGATATGCGGATGGATATTTAAAACAACTTGTTCCTAGAACAAATCTCTCCATTTCCTCTCTCCCGCTAGCACAAATCTTACTTCTACCCAATTACATAACACTTCTAAAGAAACCTCATTTACATTGAGGGGAATATGTGAGATGAGAAATACAAAGAATCAAGAGGTAATAGGCTGGACACGCAGGTCCAATTTAATAAATTCTAAATTTATTACAATAATTTCCAAAATTGCCCTCACCCATCTAATATCCATCCGATATACATTATTCATACATCACATCCATGTATTCACACAAAGCATGTTATCAATCAATCTAATCCAATTAATTAATCTGAAATTAATGACCATCCAATGTTCAAACAATGATTTGATTTGCGCTAGTCCAACTCGTTTAAGAATAAGTACTCAAAGTACGAATTCTTGAATTATATTAAACTACAATATTAAATCCAATTTAATTTGTATTCAATACTAATTCTTTATTTAATTCCAACTTAAATAATTACACTTTATTAATGAGCCTTTGCGACTTAGATTATAAATCTAATCTAAACGGGTCTCAAAGCCCAATTAACATCCAATGTCTATTTAATTAAAGTCCAATGGGCTTTCAATTAATTTATAAGGCATGAGCTTTGGCAACCAAAGTCCAATAAGGAATCACATTTTGCCAAAAATCAATTTAGGACCATTAGGCCAAATTAAAATATTAAAGGCCTATTTAATCATATTTGGACTTTATGGAAATGGTTTTAGGCCCAATTGGATCCAACCAATTAAGCTAAACCAAACTTGGCCCAACCAAGCCCATTAAGCCCAAATACAACTTTATTAGCCCAATTCCAAATTTAGCCAAACTAATTAAATTCCAATATCCCAAATATCATAATTTAATCATTAAAGTGTATTACACTAATTAATTATCTAAATTAACATTTCCAAAATATCAATTTAATCAATTAATCATGCTTTAATTTGTTCAACACATGTCCAACATTATTGAAACAAAAAAGCATCTCATTTGATGCTTTGAAGCTCACGACATTTTGGGGTTTTTTAAACTGATTTCTATTTCAATCCAATTAAATCATTAATCAATTTATCCCAAGTCTTTAAACTCATCCAATGATCAAAAGAACAAAAAATACCATGACTTTGCGCATATCACATTTACGGCCAAGCCAAAATAATTGGGGAAAATTAATCCAATTCAATTTTCATCAAATTGATCACATATAACTCTAAGTTATCCATATACAAGCATGCTCAAACAAACAATTTGGTTAAATCATGCTTAAATCAAATTTACCCAAATTTTACCCTAAATTCAATTTCATGCTGAATAACCGCTCTAATACCATTGTTGGATTTTCTAGGTCAAACCAAGATCAAATTAAGCAATGAAATGTGCGAATACAACAAATTAAAGTAGCGGAAAATACTCACTTTGATCGGATTTTGGATGCATTGAACACAAAAATTTTCTTCCTTGAAGTTTCGGCCAAGCCCTTTATTATGCTCCTTGTGTTGATCTTCAAGCTCCAAGCTTTGAGTGTTGATTCCAAGCTCATAGATGGGTTTCCCTATCACCTTTGAATGATCTCTTTATGTGCTAGCATTGGAAAATTTTGCAACAAAAATTTCCCTATCACTAGTTACAACTCTCGGCCAAGCAAGAGATGGAGAGAGAGAGAAGCACTTTCGGTTTCTAGAGAGAGAGAAGGAATGAATAATGTGTGTTGTGTATTTGATTTCCAAAATCAAATACCATTTACCCAAAATTTCCAAAAGGTTGGTACAAGGCATTAAAGCCTCCAACAACTCCCATCAATCAAAAGTGACAAGGTGTCAATCACCAAAAAGTGACAAGACTTCCATCACTTGAGTGACTAATGATGTGATGCGTGATGTGACTTGTGGGCCCCACTTGATTCAAAATCCGAGTGGGCCCGCAACACATCACGGGCTCGGGTTCGCTAATTCCGAATTAACAAATTTTCCGTTGCAATGTAATTAAATCAAATTTAATTAAATAATTATGCCTAGCAAAATTACTATTCACGTCGCTAGCGAATTAATTCTAAATTAACTCGTTCGCCCGAATTAAAATCTAATTTTAATTCCGTGTCGAAATTTAATTTCGTTTAATATATCGAATATATTATTTTATCGATTAATTCCAAATTAATCGTTCTCTCTCTTTAAATTGAATTTTATCCTAGATAAAATTCTCCGTAATTAATCCTAGATTAATTTTCTCTCTTTTATAATTAACCCCAGATTAATTATGTGATCCGGTCGTCGGACTATCCGAACACGTACGTACCTAGTACTACTTTTTTACCGATTTACAAGACATGGTTGGCTTTTAGCAAAGCACCATGCCTACCCAATTCTCCAGAAATATTCTTAAAGGA